>JAAGKR010008898.1:0-28923 GCA_011419295.1 Clarias macrocephalus | reverse complement strand
GATAATTCAATCAAGTGTATGTTTAAAAAATAAGCATGTAAAAGTAAATTCATAATGTGAGGAAACATTTTTTAAATTAGTCCTAAAAAATTGAAAAGTAAAAATGGCCATTTGTGAAAAAAACAAAAACATATGAAGAAAGACGCTTTAATAACCATCAATTCAAAGACAGCCAACAGAAATGTGAACAGTGCAGATGTAAAGTGTTAAAAAACAGTGTGTGTGTGTGTGTGTGTGTGTGTGTGTGTGTGTGTGTGTGTGTGTGTGTGTGTGTGTGTGTGTGATCACTTTGAAAACTACCTCATCTCCTCGTGCACATTTAAAGGACTTTTGCTGAGCAAGCGCTGGCCTCAGACTCAGACTTAAGCCCTATTCACACGGGATTAGTGTTACCTGGTGACCTCGAGTCATTTGTAATAATTGCGGATGTTGTCTGTGATCTTAATCCTGTGTGAATCGGCCATGTCGGTAATCTGTAAAGTAAAAATTCCCCCGCAAGTGACCTAGTGTATTTCACTGAACACCGAGGTCCTGTGACAATGTTAGTCCCGTGCGAAGCAGCATGTCTGTGATTTGGCCGGGATTCTGTGGGGTCGTATATCATTATGTAGGGTTTCAACTCTGGATTAGAGGGGAATCGAATCTTTAACGATTTGGGTTAATTTGATTAAACTGAACAAAATTTATACAGTTATAAAGTCATACACTTAATCATCTAGAAGCAAGAGAGGCGTCCACGTGCTTCCTTCAGACGGCGTGATGTTCAAAAACTGCTCGGATCTCACGGTGCTGGTCTGTGGTTGTGGGCGTAGCTACGCCCCGCATGGTTCCTCTTTTTCGTGCATACATTTAACTTGCGGTTTGGTCTGTCACGTGGGAGGCCATCTCAGTGGGATTGTAGTAATTTAGGTAAAGTGTATTAACATGAGTCTGGTTTATATGACTAAGATTTCGTGCGCATCGACGTTCAATGAATACACAGAGCTTTCATTTGATACCAAACATCCCATGTCTTCATACCCATTCATACCTTAAACTATAGCAAGGGCTGTACAGTGGTGATTAGTGTTGATTACACTCTGTAAGTTTATGATAAACATGTTCAATACAACACAAAGACATCATACATTCTACATGCACACACACATATATGATTTTATATCTGCCCTGGTGGCATTCTTTAACTGATTAACATAGTACGTGTCCCTAAAGCTTCGTATGTTCTCTCTTGTGGGGCCCAGAGGAAACGCATTCCGGGGGGTCAGCAACTGCCAGGGGGTTGTGAAACTTCCCTATTCAAGGCACTTGTGCTGCTCTACACCGTTTTGAGTGGAGATGTGAGATGCTGTTTGCGGATCTGCTCCATTTGAGTTGGGAAAGTGTAACCGTTTCTTTCCTTAATTGCTGATGTCGTGAAATGTCTCTTCCTCTTTCAGTGGTCCTCTTTGAGGTGGCCCGCCAGCCCCTACACTCTCTCTCTCTCTCACACACACACACTACAGTCACGTGTTAGAGCAGGGCGTGTCCGGATCACACCTTCGAGATGACCCCTCGATGCCGATCTGTTCCTCACAGGTGGACCTTCGACTCGAGGTGAGGGGAACGTCGACTTTCTCGCGGTCAACGTGCCATGTTTAAGACTGCGCTCTCTCTAATGACCCCATTTGTCACTCTTTGAAATATCCTAAAGGTCACGCTTGAAACTGTGAAACTCCAGATTAATTGAAGTTATAAATCAGGTATTTAAAAGCGAGCCGAATTCGTCTTCTCCCTCTGAGTAAATATCAGAGAGCTTCCAGAAGTAATTACACTCCCTGATTAAATCCGTCTCACCAGGCAAACTGGAGGTGTAACTTTACATTCCAGCTCCGGTTTGTTTATCAGACACCATGGAGATGTCGGATTCTCTATTCTGATTGGACAGAAGGTGCTGATTTATTTTCTAGGCCAGCAAGCTCCGATAAAATGGCAGATTTTGTTTCGCGCTCTTTATACGATAGAGCAGCTTGTTCACGGATGATCGACTTTATGATGTGTGTGATCCCTGATATGGTGGGCCAGACATTCTTGTATTATTAGTAGAAGGAGTCTCCAGTGTCAGGGGTGAAGCTCTGAGTACGGTCAGAACAATGCAGTAATAGTTTGACACCGTGTGCTCAATCAGGAAGTGGACCCAAACTAGTGAGGGTCATCTCTCAGTCTCGCTGACGCACTGAGGAGTGTATCCGGTTTGTTTGCTCTGCCGAGGACGACAGGCGTCACTTTATCTCCCTCCTCCTGGGTTAAACCCAGAACTTCAGATCAACAACTTAAGGCCTTGGGCGTCTGAGCCGCCGCTCCCACATCGTACATTCAATGTATTCTTATGAAAAATAGTTTGGTGTGGTTTTATCCAAAGCTTTTTATAATGAAACGTGCCGTTCAGCCCACCTGGTGATGTCTTATTATCCGTGTTAAACGTACCGTTATCACACACATCCGGGTAACCGTGTTGTGATTATGAGACGCCATTAGGGTCAAACTTGTTCATATGATTCATTTGTGTTAAAAATATCGACAGCCGTATTACGTACTATTTTTGCTTCATAGAGAATGTCGATCCTTACTCAGGCTCTGCAGAGAACTTCACTCCATCCTCTGACTTTACAGTAGACTTCGCTCCCCGTCTGGCTCCAGGATGTTGGATCCTTTGCCAGTTACTCCAAGGGCATTGCTCCCAAAGACGTTTGACAGCTGAAGGACCCTAACCTGCACTGAAATAATGGACTGTGTTTTGCATGTCATCAGCTGTGTGTTAAGGGGCTTTCTTTAATGGTTGCATGAAGGAAGTGCATGACTACAGTTCCCATCCGCCACTGCTCCCTAAAGAATCACATAACTGTAACTTATTCACTGCGTTGCGTTTTGGTCAATCAGCCCTGGTATAAATAGGACGTCTTGAACAACACCGCATTCTGGTGGGCTTGTGTGTGCTGCGGTGCCACAATCGTCTGATAGATCCACAGTCCATTCATATGCGTCCTGCATTTGCATTTCCGGGTGCTTTGTCTGTACTTTTCTTAATCAACCTAATCTGCACTTTCATCTGCCTTCGCTTCCCAAAACCTGACATGTAAGTTAAGCATTTCAACATCTTCTGTGTCTTATGAATTTAACGACAGAAAAGAAGAGAGGCTGGTTAAGGAGCTACTGTTTATCCCTGGTATAACATACAGGAAAACATATTTTTTTCGTCTCTAAGTACACTTGACCCCAAAGTTCGGTATATTCATGCCCAGGTCAGCGTGCCATGCTTGAGAACACAGCAAATGCCGATCTCGTCTTCTAATCTACACAACCATAACTGGTAAAGTATAAAGGCACGTGGGACATTTTTTTCCCAAATTAACAATAATATTAGTCAATACCTTGGACTTTTTTTGTTTCGTGTTTTAGTGGCTTAGTGGTCTGGGTCCGGGTTCGATTCTCGCCTCAGGGTCTAATTGGCGTTCTCAAACTGCCTGTAGTGTGTGAATGAGGGTGTATGTGAGTGTATGCCCTGTGATGGACCAGGTCGTACCCTGCCTCTCCTGGGATAGGCTCCAGGCCCCCCGCCACCCTGTACACAGGCTAAAGCGGGAGAGGCGACGAGTGAGTGAGTGTTTGTTGGCAGCTCTTATACCAACTAGGAGGAATAAAACCCTTTGGGGCAAATAGGAAACGAATGGATTACCACTGGAGCGCTAACAGTGACTCATTTCACTTCACTTCATACCTCCTTGTTGTTGATTATTCTCCAATAACAGCACAACATGGAATCTGTTACTTCCTGGTGGCATGTGGATGTGTAGTGAGGCGACTTAAAGTGAAAACATTTCAATTACAAAGGTGTGATGCATAAGCGCTTTGTTCATATACATGAACACGATCGCCATGGCAACCCCTCCTGACTATGACTACTGTAAAACAACAGCCTCACATGTGGTTGATTCGTTGCACTGAGCTCGTCTGATCGCATTTCTAAAATACCATTCAAGTGCAGGAGTCACATAGTGACCTTCCTTCTAAAGGGACCGAAGCAGTAATGTGTGATGAGTCACGTTTCAGCCTTCTCCTGCTTTTCAACATGTGTAAACTTGAATACTGGGGAACAAAACAGGATACACATGATGAATTCAGTTCCACAGTGTCTGCTGCCAAGTGTTACACACCGATGAGTTCATAACAACATGAGACAACAAATGGAAAAGAAAAAAGGCTTGTGCTGTTATAGGGGAAAAAAAAAACACACACACACACACACCAGGATGTTATGAAGTCGAGTCACAGGTACGATCCTGAAACTGATTACTTTCCCATAACAGCCCTGAAGTGGTTTATTCTTTCCCAGTAAATGCATTTGATTTACATTTGAACCTTGTCCAGTTATTGTGTTTCCTAAAAGTTGTTCTACACTCCAGCTCAGGTCTCGTCAATGTTTTACTTTATTTCTGATTTCCTTGTATTTTTTTTATTTGAATGGTTATTGATATTTCTTATTGATATCAGTGCACAGCAGTTAGTAAATAAAGGCGCTTTCAAATATTCCTGAACCTGATCTCAAATCAAAAAGATCTCAGAATCTTCAGGAGACATCACGGGCGAAGATTTTGTTGGGCGTGTCTGACATTGTGAACATGGTCGCTGACTAAAAAAACATTCAGAAGTAAGAAACTAACAAAATAAGTAACAAAAAATATTGACATACTGTATCTCATAGAAAAAACTAATGGACATACAACAAAAAAAGGTTGAAAAAATTATGTTGGATATAAACTACAAAATTTGGAAATAACTTTAATGCATTGATTTAAAAATAACTCAAAATAAATACATTAAAATAAATTTTAAAAATTGTGGAAAAGAATCACACAGGGAAATAATAACAAACAAACTAACAAATTAACAAATAAAGTATTTGAAATAAAAGAAGATTTTCGACTTAAGTAAAACATGCCGTTTCAATTTACAGTGGAACTTTGGACTGATAGTATAATTCATTCCGGAAGCGTGCTTGTGTATCAAAACACTCGTATATCAAAGCAAATTTCCCCCAAAAGAAATAATAGAAACTCGATACATCACGTGACGGTCGGCAGATAAAGCGCATCCGTACTAATCAAGACCTTGCTTGTTTATTTATCATTTTTGCTTGTCTTGAAAAACACTCGCAGAGCAAGTTGCTCGAAAGCCAAGGTTTTACTGTAATTTAATTCAAACATAAGTTAACTAAACATAAAAGTTATATTATAAAAGTTGTCTATTCTTTAGTCTATAATTTAGCTTTTTTTATTTATTATTTATCCTTATTTTTCAGTTGGAACCCCTTCCTGCCTTTACTGCCTCCTTCTCATTTAGCATAAAAACACAAGCAGATGTGAACCAGATGTGAAACACATGTTTAATTAGATTTTAAGGCACGTGTACACATGTGAAAACACTATTTAAATAATAACTAAATTTGAATAATAATCATTAATATTAATATTAATTATAGAATTATATTAATAATTCATATTAACTTTTAATTTTTAAAAAATGCCTTGGAATAAAATAAAACCTAATAAAGCTCATGTGTTGTAACTGGTTTTTTTTTTTTTTTTTTTTGCTTGTGTTTGTGTTTTAATGCTACTGGATAAACAAGGGATTAAACTAATCTCGTTTCTGCACCTTGTAGAAGATGATGACATAAAATATTTGAATAAAATAGAAATAAAGTGTAAAAATAAAAAAAGTGAAATCATCCATAAGACCATACAAACAAAAAGCAACACAAAACAAATAAAATGACGACGGCACCAGATGTGACTGACTAACGGCTGATCGATCGTGCTGAAATGTCAGCATGTCCAGGTGTTCGGAGATTTTAAAGCATGATCAGAATACTGAGGCGCTGCTCCAGTGGGCGTAGACGGCTAAACCCTGGACGTCTCTGAATTTTAATCATGACCTTGGAGGAGTCAACAGGTTTTGTAAGGTAGACCTGAAGGATCCCAGTGTGTGATTTTAAACCGTGGATGAAATAAGGTCTAAATGATGGATAAATATCAAACATGCTCAGTCGATCTTGTATTTCTTCTTTACTTTTTATCCATTTTTAATTATTATGCATAATGGGGAATGTTTACGAAATCACAGCTTGTTGTGTTACCGAGAAATGGCAGAAAGTCTAAACTCCTCGGCCCTGAAGACGTCACAAAAACTTACTGTTATTTCAGTTAATGTAAAGCAGTAAAACTTCCATAAAATCCCTGTCCTTACAGAAGACGTCACATATCATACCAAGTGGACAGTTTTGTAGATCAGAGAAAGAAAGACCAGTCCGCCGTTAACCCAGAGGGGGAGTGAAACCCTGAAGCGTGCAGGCGCATGCAGAGACCTCAGATCAAGCCACAACACACACATCTTTCAGTCTCCCGCCGGATCCGCTACCCAAACCCCGCCGTCCTGCAGCAGGCCTGTGGCTACATGCTACCAGAGTGGCTGAGCGCTTTTTGACTAGACCACGCAAACGCCAAGCACTGGGGCAGGAGTCAGGTTTCCCACGTTATCCCTGCTGATCGAAAGATTCCACAGACCCTGCTGTCGGTTCTACTCCTAGAACATCACACAACAGATTCCTCATCGCTTTCATTTAGACGGGTTTGTTTCTGCAGCCGTAACACTGCACCAATTTTAATCTACAAGGGCCAGTCATAAAATTTTTGTTATTAATAAGAAAAAATAATGTAAAGAAGACAAACATTGGTCGTGATCCCCTCGGAGGTGACACACTCCTCCAAACGATGGATGAGCTGGTGGAGAACGTCTTTGAAGAAGCCTTCTTTTTGGCTCTTGAGGAAAAATCCCACCTCAGTCATCACCACGTTGTCTTCGAGGCGCCTGCAACAAAGTCGTTTCTTTAACTGATGGAAGAGGACTAGTCAACTAGTTCATCGTGGTTCTCCTTTGCATCGTTTTCCTTCTAATGCAAGAAACGAACATCAGCATGCACGTCAACTTTTTTTAAAATGATGAGCCATTTTGATTTTGACCCTCGTGCAGAACTATACTGCAGGTTATTTAAACAAGACGAAACGTTCATGAACGAACTAATTTCCAGAGACATAATTTAGGCAAATATGTTTTTTTCCCATAGGATAATAAAAACCGCTCCTCAGATTGAAAAATAAAACTGTATTTTTTTGTGTGATCATGTTACCGGGTAGGATTTTCTGCTTGTTGTTGTTACAAAGTCTTAATCCATTGCAGCATCCTGGACGTCCCAACATCAGCGCCTGACGAGTACCTTGCGGCGCATCACTGCAGATGTGAAAGGGGTGACAAAGGTAAACTATGGAACATGGACACTTCCAGACCTCTTTTATAAAATTTTAAGCAAAGTTATGTGTATTTTTTGACCATATAAAATCTTATTAAAATGGTTTGTAATTTAAATAAACAATATGTGAATGATAAGTGAAATAAGTGAATAAAACCTGCAGTAATTAATCACCAATTGTATGATGTGAAACTGTTAAATCAAGGCTCACATTTATGACGCTATTGAGATATAAATTTACAAAAGGCAGCTTTTTTTTACTTGATTTTTTTTAAGAATCCCACATTTGTGTGTAAAGATTCAAGTGAAATGTTTACACATAATAATAATAATAATAATAATAACAATAATAATAATAATAATAATAATAATACATTAATCTGTAGTTAAGTAAAGGTTTTTGTGGGCTTTACCGCTAAGTTGCAGAGATATAAACCGGAGGTTATGTAAGTATTCCGCAGGGTTTTGCCATCTTTCAGACTAAGTGGAGGTCAAAGTCAGGCAATTTCTCTGAGCAAAAGAAAAAGTGCTTTTCGTAGGTGTGTTAGCATGAAGCCAGAGCGAGATGGTGGAATTATTATTCAAAAATAAATCCAGTGTTCCAAAGGCTGGAAGAAAGCTCAGCAGTGACGCCAGCCATGTGAGCGGAGAGTGTGTCGGTTCTTGTGAGAATGAGAAGTATCAGTCAGGGGTTTTCTTTTCTTAGGTTTGGATGGAAGAACATTGAACTCTTGATCTCAATCATTATTTTAAATCGAGGACTTGTAGGTGTTGCATAGCGCCACGGTCTGTCTCTTTATCCGCTTAGTGCTTCACATTTACATATCTGAATCTGGAATGAACTCTGGTGTGGGTGTGGTTTAGAGCAGAACTTTATTTCTTCTGGAATGTATAAATAAATAACAATAACTCCAGCAGTGGCTCAGCTTCAGCTTCACCATGATTGTTCACTGAACTAGACACTGAAATCTTTGTTTAATATTTTTTGTACATGCCTGTGATGTGTTATTTTGATTGATTTTTTTTTTTTTTGGATTTTTCCCCGATTTTCTCCCTAAATTTGTCGTGTCCAATTCCTCCCCGTCACTAGGGGGCTCCCACATTAAGGCTACTACTACCACTCAGCCGGGAGGTCGCGTGTTTCCTCCAGCCGACCGCCTCTTTTCGAACCGTTGGGGGCGGAGTAACACACTCGGAGGACGGCGCTATCCGCTCCTTCCGCTCGCGCGAGCTCACAGACGCCCCTGATTGGCTGTAGAGCCGTGATTAATGTGGGAGGAGCACTAAGTACCTCTCATCCCTCCCCTCTGAGAGAGCTCGGCCAATCAGCTCTCTCTAGACCTCCGGCTGCGTGACGTTACAGCATCACCCGGGAGTCGAACTAGCGATCTCCGCTTGAGCACTGCACCACTGTTACAGTCAAAAAAATTTTCTGACATTAACAACATTTGGCCCACACCCTTTTCCAGAGCGACTTACATTTTTATCTCATTATACATCAGAGCATTTGAGGGTTAAGAGCTTTGCTCAAGGGCCCAACAGGGACAACTAGGTGTTGAACCTGGAATCTTCCAATCAGTAGTTCAACACCAGAACCACTGAGCTGCCCCTGCCCCCATGTGATGAACAAACTAGCCTAATTTAAACCTCCCACTCCCACCACACTTCCAGTTCTAAACAGTTGCCATTCAGCTGTTTCTGAAAAGCTAACTAAAATAAACCATGTAAAATTCTCAGCGACCCGCTTCATCTGAGTTTTTATTTCCACTCCACACCACTAGAGGTCCTCGTCACCTCGTCACCAACACCAGCCCACTCCTGTGTTACCGAGCACACAGGATTGCAAGAAGACTCTAGATTTGTATCTTAATTCTGCAGCCTTCGAAGGAAGTGGTCTACGCAGTCTTCATAGACTTGTGGCCTTCTTGACCATCAAGGCTTTTTAATTTTTTTATTATTTTTATTATTTTTTATTTTTACAGAGGATTTCCGACAGTATTTCATTTACCGGCTATTTCTATCCTCACAGAACCATCACATCATCAAGTGTCGCTCATCTCCTAACAAACTTTAAGGCTGCAGCTGGACTTGTTATGGAGCCAGGCTGGTTTAAGTTTTTTGATTTATCAATTATTACAAGACATTAAGACGCTTCACTGTCGGCACGGTGCTCAGTTGTTGTCTTCCGTCCGAGCTACGCTTGGCCCCGGTGAACAGGCCGTTGTTCTCTCGTTAGTTTAATGAATAGAGCAGTCTGTTCCCTGCCGCCTAGAACAAAATGAAATGTATAAGTGTTGTTTCACATTTCCAATAAAAGCGGCTTAAGTAGCAAAATAACTACGTTCAGTTTTGGTTAAGCAGGTAATCAGTGCCAATGTTTGTACTGGGCTTAGAAAGTAATAAACTGTCTGGAAACAAACAGTGTTCACAAACTCGTAAAATGGTTCACCTCTGTCCGTTTATGTGTATAATTATCTATATAAATAAAAGAAAGGTTTTGCCTGTACATTGGTCAGGAACTCGCTCCTTCAGTGATATCTTTACGTTTCATACATTTGAGGACCAGAAGCCAGTCTTAGGGGTTGCATGTGACATAGACTGGATCGAGACTGTTGGTAAATGTCATGTAACACATTGTACAGAAGCCCAGGACTTACGTGTCCTTTGTCTGCTGTTGTCTCTTCCCCGACTTGGGATAGGTTGGGCACCTCAGGATCCACCCACTGGATTCCTCGTTTGTCAGAAGAAAGACGGACGCATTTGAAGGAGGCTTTGAAATGGGACAGCCTTAATCGTACTTCCAATGCAGCCTTCAAAGGATACGCCCCCGGAATTAAGACACAGCTTAGATTCTACTTCAATCCTCTTTGCAATTCTGAGCTGTTTATTTTTCATGTTCCTGATCTAGAGACCGCTTTTGTGTTTGCTAAGAGAAGTACAGCCCTGACCTCATGCCGGGCCATTTCCACAGGCGTGGATCATTAAAGGAGTTCCTGGGAGGCCAGCGTTTCATAAGCAAAAGCAGTCTGATCATGGATCCAGTGTACTGAGAAAACTTTCTGCCTTGATGGTGTCCAGGCACTAGTGAAACCCTGAGGGAAGAGCATTAGTGCGGAAATACAGTGCAACCTTGGTACCTCATATTTTCAGCATACAAGTGAACGAACCAAACCAAGCCGAATGCTGGCTAAGTTGCAGGTACGTCTGGGAGACGTGCAAAGCCAAGCCAAGCGATTTAATGTATTTCTTCATGGGATTTTTTTGCATCTTGTGCAATATTTAGTGAAGCACAATAGCACCAGGGGTCCCAAGAATATTAGCAAGGAATATTAGCAAGAAAAGAGGAATCATAAATTAAGATTAAGTGACGTTTAATGTCTATTTATTTCAGATTTTACTTCATTTACATGTCTTTTCTAAATGCTTTGATTGGTTTTATATGCAAAAATATGATTATAGTGTTGGAAATTGGTAATATTGGTAATATTTTTGAGTGGCTGGAACGGATTATCTGCATTTACATTATTTCCTATGGTAAAATGCGTTTCTCAATACAAATGTTCGCCCTTTAGAACTCACCCCCGGGACAGATTAAGCACATTGACTCGAACGCCTATACAGTAGGTAACATTTAAAAATATATATATAAATTAGGCTACTTATCTGACTAGCAAGTTATATACAGTATGATGTGATATGCTGAGATTAAACGAGTGCTGCAAAGACGGAGCATATTGTACCAACATCTATACTGATTATTTCTCTTCTGCTGGTTTAAAAAAGGTGTCTGATTCAATAAGTATGCAGGAATGCGCTATGAATACCTTTCTGATTCTGAAAACCTGAACAGGCTATATACTGTATGATGAATAGAACGGGACTGAGAACTGAACTCTGAGGTATTTCATGTGTGACTGGTGCAACAGAGTATTTATTTAAAAACCTTTTTTAAAAATTCTAAGAGAAATGTCGTTCAAGCCATGCAAGAGCTATGCCAAGAAATCTAGGATAAAGAGAGCTGAGAAAAAGAAGAATGTCACCGGGTCAAGGGTTGCGTTGAGGTCTGGTAGAAGTCATTAGCGGCGCTTACAAGTGCTCGCTCGGTGCGGTGGAGTGAAAAAAGACTTTTTAAATAAACTAGTAAGTGGGAGGATAATTTTGTGCATACCAAACTCTTCCTGAAAATCCGTATAGAACTGTGAAATTATGGACATACCTTTTGCAAAAGAATGAGGCCAAAAGTTTGTGGACACTTGACCATCAACATATCCCTGTTACAGTATAACACGCTCCTGGAAAGGCTTTCTACTAGATGTTGGAGTGTGGCTGTGTTAGTTTTTGTTCATCCAGCTGTAAGAGCATCACTGAGCTCGGGTACTGATGTCGGAGTTTACTTCAGTCAGGGCTCTGTGCAGGACACTCGAGTTCTTCTAGTCTAACTGAACACGCCGTGACCTCCTGGAGCTGGCTTTGTGGATCTCGAAGGGTCATCATTATGCTGGGTCAGGGTTTGTGTGTGATGGTGAGGTGTCCATATACTTTTGGTTATACCCTGTAGAGTGTATGTGGTATCCTTTTAACCCGTTTGTTAAGACTGCTTAACAGATCTTTGTTTTAACATGTTGATTTTAAGAAAATAAACTATAATATGAATATAAATGTTGATGTATTTTACTGTCTGCCTATTCGAACATGATGAACAAGTATTGGATTTATGATGTCGCAAATCCTCGAGCACGTCATGCCAGGAGTTCCTGCAGGCTGTCAAAGTCCCGAGGCAACGTGTCTGTTCAGTTTGTTTCTTCAAATAGAGAAAAAGCTCAAATCTGGTATTGGGATTGATAAGTTGTTACTGTGAAAGATGGCATGCAGCTTTTGTTGATCTTGTCGCATATTTCTTGACACAAAAGCAATTTTTTTGCACAATGATCAGACTTCATGCTCCAGCGTCTGCACCACTGGGGGTCTGAACAAACAGGCTACGACATGAGCACACCTTAACGGCTGAAGCATGAGGTTTGATTTTATAATACATCACATACAGGGCAGGACGATCCGTGACGTTCAGCCAGTTTGATTCCGATCAATCCAGTTTATTATTGTATTGTTCGTTATATAATGATATGATTTAATGAGTCATAATTTCAAAACAGTCATTATGTAAAATTACAGTGTCATTTTAAGGTATTATTGCATTATCTTATTATTTCAAGATGTCAAAAGTTTGCAAAAAAAGATCTCATTCTTTCAAGATAGCTTGAAATGATTATGATGTGATTTTTATTATATTTGGAAAAACAGCAGCGTTTCTCCCCCCTCGGTTCAGTCCAGGGCTTCAGTACTACAGGGAATATCTAAAAGGATTCTCATCAAACCTGAAATGTAAAAGGAATAACCTGTCCTGTGTAATAACAGGTATTATAGCTAAATGCAGGACTCACCATTTTCATTAACTGTCTTTTCTCCAATCCTTGTGATTAACACGGAGATTTTAATTAATAATCATTTGTTATTTTTGTTTGAGATGACATTTTCGCCAGTCCATTACCGCTCAGCAGATTCTGGATGAAAAGACCGTGCTGTGTTATCTCTCACTTGTAAATGTGTTCGCTCATTTATGATCGTTACGGCATGAGAGCCTTTGGGGGGGGGGGGGGGTGGTGTTGCAATGAAAAGGAAGTGAAGTGCCATTTGCCTTTTAGATTGTGCTTTTATTTCGGTAGGGTTCGCTAGGAAAAGCTTCGTGTCACCATAACGATTTCACAGCGCAGCGTTAAGAACAGGAAGTCGTTACGTTTGATCGAGCTTCATGCACTTTGCTGTATCGACAAAAACATTAGAGCCTGATGGCACATCGTACGGCATCAGTGTAAGTACAAAAAAAAAAAAATCTAATCAAATCATTAATATGTCTTATTTTAGAAATATGTCCATAAAGGTATAACATTTGAAATAGCCGACAAAGCATACGGCAGAGAATTTACAGAATAAATGTTGCAATTTCATGTTGTTACTGTTATGTATTTGTCTGTCAGCTCCGTTATTGATGCAAAGCTTCATAACGAGACTTTCTAATCCATTAAGATCAAAATATTTTAAACATTTACAATATCCCTTGGTCAAGGTACTGGACTACGGTTCAGGAGGTCCCAGGTTCAAACCCCACAGTGATCAAGGTGTCCCTGTCGGGCCCTTGAGCGAGGCCCTCAACCCTCAACTGAATGTAAGTCACTCTGCATAAGGGCCTTTGCCAAATGCTGTAAATGTAAAAGGCATTCCATAGCGCTTTAGTATACAAATGACAAAAACTAGAACAGAGCTCTAGTAAACTAAGTACAAAACTACTATCAAGCTCTAGTAGATTGATGCCCCAACACTGGGTCACGACCCACAGGGGGGTCACAGGAGGTTTTATTCAGGTCGCCATTGTTGTGATTTATGTCTGCAGTACATCTGTCAGTCTCATGGGGGCGCTAGTTAGTTTCCTACCACTGTCACGATTTCTGTCATAATTCTTCTTACAGTTAGTGTGAGAGGAGAGAAACTAACAGAGTCTGTGAAGTCTGAAACGATCAGTCCGTGAATCCCCCCGATATATAAATAGAGGAAAGGTTCCGTCTGTACGTTGGTCAGAACTCGCTGTTTCAACCATATCTTTATGTTTCATACATTTGAGGATCGGAAACCAGAAAACATTCTGTCTCTGCGTATGTCCAGCCGGATGTGACAGGACAGAATAGACTGAATCTCCTGCAGTCCTCAGATCTCTGCCTGAAGTTTAATCTGCACCATCAGTGAATCTAAATGTTGAGTAAAAGTGATGTTATGAACAGTTACGTGTGAGATTTAATAATCTACTTTAAAATAATCTACTAATGTAAACAAACACCTGCACCAATAGATATTAATTAGAAAAGATAAAGTGAATATTTTTACTGGGATTAGTTCATAATTTCACTTTGGCTGAAATAACAGCGCTGACGTGGTAGAAGTGAATTTTAACACGCCGGAGTCGTTTTAAGACAAAACTTCATCTTTATCTGATCAACTTTTTCCATTTCTCATCTGTGATTCTCTCTCCGATTACCGAACAGCGAGTGTATTTGTCTGAGCACCAAAGAAGTACAACTTAGTGTAAACAAGGCGTAAACATCAACTTTTCTAGGTCCTCTCTTTCCCAGTGATGAAGTGACAGTAGATTCAAAATCTTGTCATGAACTAGGGACGTTTTGTACAATCTCTAATGTTACACCATACAAAATATTGTGAAATTTACATTTTTTTTATTAAAAAATTAAGAGGCAGGCAGACGAGTACGTGGCTTCAACCTGAAATCATAATAATATCACTGATTAAAGCTGATCAGCTTATTTTTTTGTATTATTTAGTATTTTTTTGTATAACTATTGCTACAAACTATTTCATTATTATAATAATTATTATTTAAATTATTATCACTATTACTATTCATAAAGTCTAAAATTTACTTTTTATCTCTTTTTTGTTGTTGTTGTTGTTATCTTGAGTCAAGATAGTTTGTCTGATGTTTTTTCAGTTGGTCCCTAGGGGGAGAACGTTTGGGAAACACTACTCTACTTTACAACTAGCACAGGGCTCTAGTATACAAAGTCCCAAATCTATCATAGAGGTCCAGTGTACCAACTATGAAGACTAGCATCGGGCTCTTGTGTACAAAGTGCAAAAACTAGAGCAGAGCTGGAGATTGCGTTGCCAGCCATCCTGTAAAATACAGAATCGTCCCATAATTTGAAACTAAAAGACCTGTTCTGTATTGACTCGATATTGTTCCATATTTAATCAATTAAGTGAAATCTATGAAAGCAGGTCAGACTATTAAGACAATATGATTCGTATAAGCTTAAACTCAGAAAACCTTCTCTTCCTCAGCCTACTAGTCTCTACCAAAAAACACAGGACAGAGAATGTGCTTCTCATTGGTCGGCCTCACAACTCAGAGTGGCATCCTCCAGGGGGCAGCACTGAGTGAGCGCGGGGGAAGAATAAAGGCAAAGTTCAGAATAATGATGAAATTATGTGATTGGTTTTATATCACTCATTTTCACATCACAGTTCTTCATATCGCTGTGTGGGATAATTAACCTCGTTATTACCCTGATTCTAGTGCGTGAGCGAGGCGCGGGACTGTCTCTCGCTGTCTCTCAGTCAGTAACACGAGCTGGGGAGGGAGGGGGCTAGTGGACATCACCTCAGGTCACCTGCAGGGGGAGCAGGGAGGAAACACACATCTTAGTACACAATGCAATTAGTAAAACCACTCTCACTACAAAATACCACCAAATAAACCACAGTCTTGATGCTTAATTGCGAGTCTGTAATGTCCTGATGCTCGTCGAATAAAAATAACGAATAAGAAAAGGTCAAGTCACCAGGTGGCCGGTTAAAAAAAAAGAAAGAAAAAAGAAAAAACAGGGTAAAGAACAAGAGAAACAGGCAGTGGATAAAGGTATGCAGCTGTTACCTCTTTTACATTATGTAACGTATGTAGTAAAGTAGGCCAGTATAACGCTTATGTTTAACCTGCTTACAGAACACTGGATATAATCTCATGTAAAAGTATAAGGCAAAAGGGTTTTATTTTTATTTGTATTTATTTATTTATATTTATTCCTTTTTTTCTCTCTGGGGCACTAACTGGGACGTTCGACCAGAGCGGCAAACACACTAGAGCCGCTGCCCGAGGGGGGAATTCAGGAGGCACAGCGCTAGAACAAAAATGACAGCAAAAGTCAAAACACAGAACAAAACTTAACATAAACCAACTGAGCAGCAAATAATATTATAACTGTTTTATTGAGCAGTAGCGTTAATACTCGTGGTTGATGGTAAAAGAGTTTGAAGAAACAGTCAAAAGGTTCAAGCGAAAAATAATCTGATCAGCCTTAATAATATACAAATCAAACCAGGATTTGTGGTGAAATTTCTCATCAGTGGAGGCATAAAACCAATTGTAACTAATTGAAACACCCCCACCACACACACACACACACACACACACACACACACACACACACACACACACACACACGCACACACATATACACACACACACACATAAAATGCAATCCCCCCCCCCAACCCTCCCTCTGACCTCCAACAGCCCCTGTCGCTTATTCATATTTTACAAAGTTAGCAACTCTAGCTGGAGAATACGAAAAAGAAGAAGAAAACACGCGTAGCCCTTTAAGGTACAAAGTACAAAAGCTAGCACAGAGCTCCACTAGCATAGCCCTGAAACGGATGAAGTACCACAGCTAGCATAGAGCTCTAGTATAGTCAACATGACATTCAACACTGTAACTTTTTAAATTAGCCTATTACAACTTTAATGTATATTTTACATGACTTTATGTATTTATTTATTTGTTTGTTTGTTTGTTTGTTTGTTTTCTTATTTATTTTATTACTTATATTAATGATTTGGCTTTTATATATTGATCACTGATTTAATTTCATTTAATTTCATTTGATACTATATTTAATCTTGTGGATTATTTGTCTATAATAATAATAATAATAATAATAATAATAATAATAATTAAATTTAAATTTAAATTAAATTAAATTTATTTAAATGCTGTTTTTAGTTTCTTATATTTTATGTCAAATATAAAATTTCCCTTAACTGGCGCTTATAATAAATATATTATTATTATTATTATTATTATTATTATTATTATTATTATTATTTAATTATTGTTATTATTATTGCACATACACCATCTAAAATGCAAAACTATTAAAAATTCCACTGTGTACGGTTGTGTCCAAATAAAATTTGTGACAAAATCTGAATTTGAACCTTGCATAGGGCTCTAGTATACCAAGTCCAAATGTTATCATAAGGCTGCAGTTTACAAAATATGAATGTTTTATATCATTTCTTTAAAAAACGTACGTAAATTTAATTTAAATAAAACACAAACAATCTGAGTAGATCTCCTGTTCAACTGACAAACAGGGACTCAAAAGGTCAGAATACCTCAAATATCACGTCTCTGCATAGGATAGGATTGTTTAATGATTATTTAAGGAACTAAGTAAAAGAAGGAAACTAGTTATGAAAAAACAAACAAAAAAGCAAAGTGTGTGTGTGTGTGTGTGTGTGTGTGTGTGTGTGTGTGTGTGTGTGTGTGTGTGTGTGTGTGTGGTTGAGTCTTTTGGACAGATTTAAATCTTGGTGGAGAGATTAGAGTCAAACAGACTCACATGCTGCAGCTTGTCTTTGCCCAGAGACCTGCAATCCCTCACCAATTACACACAAATCCCCACTGCAAGAGCAACTTCAGTTAATGAAAGGAAAAGGGGCTTTTAAAGTGGCAGTTCAACTAAAAATGTAATTTTACACAAGGAAAATTTCTCCCGGACGTAGCCGATCAGCCAGGACGCGTTCGCTGTCTGCAAATTGCTTCTTTACTTGTCACTGTTATCTTTAAAAAAAAAAAAAAAAGAAATAAAAAGGGAAAAAAATGGACTAAATTGCATCACGAGGCTGAAACACTTAATTCCTCGTGTGCTGCTTCATATCGCAGGTAGGACATGACTCAGGGTTCGCAGGTGACGCGTACTATCCCGATTTCTTTTTTTATGGAGAATCTTTGAATGATTTTATGAAACTGTTATGGTGTATAGAAGAATCTACATAAGAACAGCGTTTACATTTACATTATGGCCGACACCCTTATCCAGAGCAACTAATATATATAGATATTATTACACAACTTAGGGGCCTTGATCAAGGGTCCAACATTGGCAACTTGGTAGTACTAGGGTTTGAACCTGGGATCTTCTGAACCGTAGTCCGACACCTTAACCACTTGGCCCCGCCCACAATGATGTTCTGTAGGCATGAAGATTCCACATAGCTAAACTTAAAATTTTTACATTTTTAAATTTTAAACTCTTGATTTTCAGAAACTGAAAACAAAAGCTACTGTATCCTATTTTCATAAATTTAGGTAGTAAAGAGATATGATGAATTATCCAAGAATAACATAGGAACAATATTCATAATATCTACATAAGTAAATAATGAAGAAGCTGACAAGCCAGAATGAGGACTCGCAAAGTAGCATCTACATGATCGTGATTTTTTTTTAATTAATTGTAAAAAAAACAGACAAATAATAATTCATACTTCAATTTAAAATTATTAGTGAATTCTCAGAAAGCACTTTATCCTACTTAGAGTTGAGATGGAGCTCATGATGTGAGGCAGAGGAGGTACCCAAGCTTACAGTACAACCAAAGCAGGAAAACATGATACGTAATGATTTTTGACATAACATATAAGAGGGTACAAACATAGCAAGTAATTGCTTTGATGGATTTTATTTTACTCTCCCACCACAACACACATTTCTTCTATAAGCCGATTATTCCTGAAACATTTGAAAAGCAACACTACAACATGCACTTTATCGATGTAGTCTCAGGCAGTCTCAGATCGATGACTCAAAATTTTCAGCGCATACATGGAGGCATGAAATGACCTCGATAGGCTCGAGTGAATCTTACTCATACCACCTCAGGAAAGCCGTCTCAGTAACGTTCCTCACCGGTTCACTCTGTGGATCGCTTGATTCGCAACAAAGCCGCCCCAGTCCGCTTCATGGCTGCAGAGTTAGCGGGCTGGATGTAGCTGCAGATCGCTACCTCCTCAGAACCGATAGGCTAATTGTCTTGTGTCACTGCGGCACATCTTTCTTTCCTTATTGCTTTCTTTCTTTCTTTCTTTCTTTCTTTCTTTCTTTCTTTTTGTTAAAGCCGTGTTTGTATCATTCATCCAGTGATTCACAGCTGGGTTCTGGGTTTTAAAAAAGAAGTGAACAGCAAGTGGTCTGAGAACTCATCAATGAGCAAATGTCCAGAAAAAAAAACAGCCACTGAGGTCGTTTGCATGCACTGTAGTTCCATCTCGGGGTCTACTTTAACAGGACAGAGTGTGCTTAATTTAAAAAAGAAAAAGACGTATAAGTCCTTATATGGTAGCTATTATTAGGGAAAAGCAATGGATACCACACTCTGGATAATGATACAGGGACTGAGGTGGCTCAGACAATTAAGGTTCTGGATTACTGCTCAAAGAGTCGGGGGTTTAACCCCAAGCACAACTGAGCTGCCACTGTCGGGTCCCTGAGGAAGGCCCTAAACCCAGCCTGTCCACCATGCTGTAAGGGACATATAATATATTATATCATACATACAGTACAGAGCAAAAGTTTGGACACCTTCTCATTTAAAGAGCTTGAGTTTGTATTATGGCAAGAAAAAAGCAGCTAAGTAAAGAAAAACGAGTGGCATCATTACTTTAAGAAATGAAGGTCAGTCAGTCGGAAAAATTGGGAAAACTTTGAAAGTGTCCCCAAATGCAGTCACAAAAACCATCAAGCGCTACAAAGAAACTGGCTCGCATGCGGACTGGCCCAGGAAAGGAAGACCGAAAGTCGCCTCTGCTGCGGAGGATAAGTTCATCCGAGTCACCAGCCTCAGAAATCGCAGGTTAACAGCAGCTCAGATCAGAGAGCAGGTCAATGCCACACAGAGTTCTAGCAGCAGACACGTCTCTAGAACAACTGTTAAGAGGAGACTGTGTGAATCAGGCCTTCATGGTAGAAGATCTGCTAGGAAACCACTGCTAAGGACAGGCGACAAGCAGAAGAGACGCGTTTGGGCTAAAGAACACAAGAAAGAACACAATGAAGAAAACTCGCTGAATGAGAAGGGGTGTCCAAACTTTTGGTTTGTTTTTTGGAGATTGTACAGTATATGTATGAACAATTGGTACAACCCAGATTTGTTGGATGCACATCCATGATGAAAATCTCCCGTTCCACCACATGTTAAGGATTGAGGTCTAGTTCCAGTGGAGGCCATATAAGTATAGTGACCCATGCCACAGTGGACCATCTGATCTGCACAACAGCTTGAGGCAGGTTTAACGCCGGATGCTGTTCCTGACACAACCTTACACGGGACCGACACTGCATCCAGCAGCTGGGAATCAAACCCGGGTCCTCCATATGGCAAACACAAAACCTACCACTGAGGCACCAATGCCCTATAGTCACCTCACTGTCACGTTTAAGAAAGCAATTTGAGATGAGTTTAGCTTTGTGACATGGCGCGTTTTCCAGTGACGGCTCAAATGGTTAAGGCTCTGGGATACTGATTATAAGGTCATGGGTTCAAGCACCAGCACTACCAACTGCCGTTAACCCCACCTGCTCCAGGAGCGCTGTATCCTGGCTGACCCTGTGCTCTGACCCCAGCTACCTAACATGTTGGGATATGTGAAAAAACAAAAACAAAAAAAAAAAACAATTTCACTGTGCTGGAACATACACGTGACTAATAACTGGATCTTAACTTATTATATATTTTAACCCAAACAGCTGAATGCTGCAGCAAAAAGCGAGACTCATCAGACCAGGAGACTTTTTTTTTTTTCAGTCTCCTATTGTCCAATTATAGTGCGTCCATGTGAATTGTAGCCTCGGTTTCCTGTTGTTAGCTGACAGGAGCGGCACCTGGTGTGGTCCGCCGCTGCTGTAGCCCATCTGCTTCAAGGTTCAATGTGTTGTTGTGAGTTCAGAGATGCTCTTCATGTTATAACAAGATGTTATTTGAGTTACTGTTGCGTTTCTATCTGCCCGAACCAGTCTTGCCATTCTCCTCTGATGTCTGGCATCAACAAGGCTTTTTCGCCCGATAACTGACGCTCACTGGATATTTTCTCCTTTTCAGGCCATGCTCTGTAAACCCTAGAGATGGTTTTCGTGTGAAAATCTCAGTAGACCAGCAGTTGCCGTGCCACATTCAAAGTTACTTAAATCACCGTTATTACCTATTCTGAGATATTCTCGGTTTGAACTTCAGCTGATCGACTTGACCGTGTCTTCATGCCTAAAGGCATTGAGCTGCTACCATGTGATTAGCTGATTAGATAGTTGCGTTAACGAGCAGTTGAACAGATGTACCCAATGAAGTGAATATATTCTGTATTATGTTGCGTGTACAAAATTTCCACTTATTTCTAGTCTAAGCTTTTTCTTAACCCCTTGTGTTTTCGTAAGGGTGAAAAATTACCCGTGACCATTTTAACACAGGTCAAAAACAATGATGACTTCCTGAAATAATCCCGCATTCGAAGAAACCATTTTCTATTTTCATCACAGACACACACTGGCACGCACATGCACACTCCAACACACATGCTTGTGGATGAGTATAACATAAACTGCCAGAAGTACTTTCAGAGGCAGGTGGTTACATTACATTACGCTATTGATAAAAAGATTGATTGATTGATTGATTGACTGATTGATTGATTTCCACAGCAAAATTGCACAAAAGAAATGCACTAATGCTGATGGGTAAAACTTTAAATATCTTTACTAGCGCTACCATGTAGACCATGAAGTCCTTTAATTGTAAAAACAAGAGGAATCCTAAGACTAAAATGAGATCATGAGAATGCTTATAGGACGATGGACTGGGTCAATAAAATAGATCATATGGAGACAGACAGGATGCTGGAACACCTACGGCGTTCATTACAAGGTCATCAGCAAGACTGCAGAGACTCGGGCTACTGTATATGATTCTGTAATTGTGTAAGAATTAGTGTTAGAGTTTGCTTACTGTGCAAAAAAAAAAAAAAAAACCCACTGGTGCAGAAAATTGCTTTTGCTTGTTAAGCCTCAATGCTGACTTATCACTGACGTCTGTTTTACACGTGATCGCTTTTCGCATGAAATCTAGTCTAATTTAAGGATTAGATTTATTTTTTTATCATATACCTGACTATCTTATTAAATCCTGTTCACTCTGATGATGAGGACAAGTCAAGTGGTGTAGTATACGTACAGTATATGTGTATTTATGGAATGAATTGGGGAAATTATTTGGAAACTTTCTGAGAAATCGGACTATTTGTTTTACCGCAAAATACTTTTTTAGAGAAGAGAATTGATTCACAGGGGGAAAAAAATTCAAAGTCTAAGAAGCATGATGCACAGCGGAATTGGCTCAATTCTAGGCAGGAGTAGGAATTGGTAAAAATCTGTGAACTGGGTTTGTGTGTTTATGTAGCCAGAGGAAAATTTTAGGTGATTTTTATTTTTTAAACACACTTTCAATTTGAGTTCAAGTTTGTATGCTAGTCAAACCTTTGTTTAACACACCACTAAAACTCAGTTCAATTCAATTCTATTTCATTTAATGTTAGTGGTTAAGGATTTTTATTCTGCGAAAAAGTCAGTTAAACCTGAACTTCTTGTATCCTGCTTCAATTGTACATTGTTGTATTATTTATTTATTTAATGTGAAAAAAGTCTCAGCTGAACAAGTAATTATGAAGTCTTGTATATAATATAAATATATAATACATTTATATGTTTAGTTATGTCCTGTATATTAAAATGTTTATGTTGTAATTAAAATAACAAGTATCTACATCATATGTGCTTTGCTCCAACATCGAGACGTCATCTAGAACTTTACTGTAATGCAATGCTTTGTTGTAACTATTTTTACTGTAACTTTGCATTTTTCCGGTAAATTTTAGTAATTTGTTTACAGGGTCTTCTTTTATAATGCAGGTCTTAGTAAGTTCTGGTTTAGCATGTGCGAATGACTTTAGTGCGCCGCTTCCGTGTGTCCGTATGTCAGATGGGCCAAACAAACCGACCAGTGAAGGGACGTACGACTCTCACTGCACGACTACCATTCAGAAATGACAGCACATAATCAGTGTAATGAATGCTGGAGCTGAGTTTCCAATGCCGGGCGATAGGATAATTAGGCAGTTTGTATATTCAGATGTGCTGGAGCAAGAAATGCAGGTGTCCGTTTCTACCAGCTTTGGGAAACACTGCCAGAGTTCAGTTTGATCGCAGAGGGCAAATAAATAAATAAATAAATAATAGTACTAAAAAAAAAGAAATAATTTCACCGTGTAAAATCTCCATCAGACCATTTCTAATTTGAATGATTATTATTTATGTGATATCATTTAGGATCCTCGTTAGGCAAAACCCCAGAAATGATAAAGATCTGTTGCTTCCTTATTTAATAATTCTGACATTTATGAAATCTGCCAATTATCTATCTAAGTCATTCATCCTCTAAAATGCTTTTCCTCTACAGGGTCGTGGAAAGCCTGGAGCCTATCGAGGTGGGGTGAGATGTAACCCTGGACAGGGTGTGAATCCATCATGGGGCATGGACGTGCACATACTGTACTGTATACACACTCTCACACTGTTATTATAGTAGTTATTGCATTTTTATTCTTACTAGTTGACAAGAGTGGAGATGCAATTGAATTGAATCGAATTTGTTGAATAAGTAATTATTAGGGCATATACAGTACAGTACAGTGGTTCTCAAACTGAGCTCCATCATTATACTGTAGATGTTTCTATTCACACTCATTTAAAACTAAGGTGGACAATATTATCAGCTAAATGTACATTTATTACTTAGACCTGTTTCACCTGTTTCATGTTTGTGTGTTTATATGTTAACTTTAATTGTACATATAATGTCATATAAGTATATTTCAGTACAGAATTAATCACCAACACACGTGTTGTACATTTTTATGCATCTTGAAAATATTGAATTCCTCAGTACTTGAGTATCTTTTCACCAAATACTTTTTACTTCTATTTGAGTAATATTATTTTGTTTATTATATTATTATTTATAGTACAGCTACTCTTACTTAAGTAAATCTTTTGGCTACTTTACCCACCTCTGGTAAAAAGTATTTTCATGAGTTCATGTACAAAACTGAACTTTCTGTTCTGGGTTCCTTGATTTTTCACTTAAACAAAGGGTTCTGTCTAAGTGTGTGTAGGTAAACTTTTGTCATTACCAGCACAAATCAGTTTTCTTCAGCGAGTTACTTCTTTGCGGTTGAATGCTCTGTTTTTGAGTCCACAAGTGTAGTGTGAGCAAAGTTCATCCACAATTAATAATAGAGTGGATCATGCATAATAAATCATACTTACATAAAAACTAATGTTCAGAGTCTAATAAATTATATTAGCCTCTCAATATATGTCTAGCTTTTTTTTTTTTGTAATTACTCAGTTTGAAAAAGTTAGAACAAAATATCAATGTTAAAATAACGGTTTTTAAATAAACATACATATTGTTATGCATAACATTTAGCATGAGAAACATGTACTATTATATTATATTATATTATATTATATTATATTATATTATATTATATTATACAAGAGTTAGTGACGAGAAGAATTCTATGAGTGGTTATAACAGGCCGTAACAGCGCTGTGAGCTGTAACTATCCGTATGCCTGGGTGTTCCAGATGTTGTACAGTGGTTAATGATATCTGTACGGTCCGCAGTACTGAGGAGAGAGCAGCTGCCTGACAAAACCCACATTCACATCCAGTCACAGAAGCAAGAACACACATCTGATAATGAAAAAAAAAAAACTCACTTAGATTTCTTAATAATCTCTTCTCCGAATTGCATCTGAACCATCCGTGTTCTTTTATTTATGGCTACATAAGTGTACAACCCTTCATCAAGGGCACTTGGTGTGTGTGACAAGGGCTACAACATACTGTAGCACACTAGTGTAGCTTTTCATTTAACGCTATTTGGACCCTGAAGTGGAAGACCCGGATTGGAATAAGTGAAAATATAAAGAGAGAATTATGAGATTTACAGGATTGTCTATCACCTTTTGGCTACACAGGACAGGTAAGAATTTAAAACTTCTTTCATCCCTATTTATTACACTAATTGTCGGCAGTAAGTGTGCACTCTCTCTCTCTCTCTCTCTCTCTCTCTGCTCACTGGCGTTCAAACCATTGATTTATGAGATAATGTATATGATTTGCAGGCATCAGGGAGCTGTTATCATTGTGTGTGATGTCTGTATTAACAATATTAGAAATAGAATGAATGAAGTCTTTGCTGCTCATGTTCCTCACCCTGCATGTTAACAATATTTGCAAACTGATCCGTTCATTTCACAGTTCACCAAAAAAGAAAAGAAGAAGGTGTCCAATGAACGGGACCCTTTTCGCATGTTCATGCACAATGCTGTTTCCAGGTGTGTTTATTTTTCTTACCGGAGCTCTCGGAACAGAATGAGAATGAAGCAGGGAGCAGGCACGGAGAGAGGCACTTGACGGAGGCTCCAAAACACAAATGATTATTTCAAAATGAGAATATACATTGGACAGGATTAGATAAAAATGATGTCCTTTTGTGTAGGCATGGCACGCGGTCTCACTGGCGTTTGTGGAACTGTTGTATAAAAGCAACATCACACTCGAGGTCACACTGTCGTACTGGATATCAGCACTTCAGAACTTGTGGCTTTGACCACATCAAAGCCGTGCTGCTATTCATCACAACAGCGTGACCTTGAGTGTGATATTGTTTCAGTGTAACTCAATAACACAATAAATGAACATGGATAAGCAATATTCAATTCAATCAACAGTAACTGCAGAACGGGCTACTAATCTTCTGCTTTGTCTTTCGGCTGTTTCCTTATGGACCTCGAACGTTCATAAAGTGAGGTCCCTTATCCCCAGTGAGGGAGAATCTTAATGCTTTAGCATACCAAGACATCTTGTACAATGCTAAGCTTCCAACTTTGTGGCAACAGTTTGGTGAAGGCCCTTTTCTATTCCAACATGACTCCGCCCCAGTGCACAAAGCAAAGACTATAAAGACATGGTTTGATGAGATCGGTGTGGAAGAACTCGACTGGCCCGAACACAGAGCCCTGACCTCAACCCCAACGAGCACTTTTGGGAAGAACTGAAACGGAGATTGCGAGCCGGGACTTCTCGTCCAACATCAGTGTATGACCTCATTGGCCATGTCCAAAATCTTGTGGACAGCCTTCCAAGAAGAGTGGAAGCTGTTTGAGCTGCGAAAGTGGGACCAACTCCATATTGAAGTGATGTAATTTGGATACAATGTCATTGCAGGTTTGACCAAATATTTTTGTCCATATAGTGTACTAACATATGTACACCTCACTGATGGTTGAAGAGTTTGTAGAAATAGTTTGTAGAAATATTCTGCTGATCTTTAATGTAATCAGTGATATTATTATTATTTCAGGTTGAAGCCCACGTACATGTCTGTGTGTCTTTCTGTACGGCAGAACTCTCTGTCTACAAAGAAATCACATTCTGTAAGGTTGAGTATCTTACGAGTATCTATATGGACATGCAGACCTAGAGACATATGGACATAGAGACAGGCATATGGAGATACAGACATTGTGACATATGGACATTGTTACGACATGCGCAAGTGATGGCTGTGCGCCTCAATCTGTTGTCACTCCTCGCTCACTCCGTAGGCTCACTAGGTAGGCAGCCTCCCCTTAAGCAGGTTCGCGAAGGGGCGGGCCGCTCTGAACTGGTACGGCTGTGGCGTATTCAACGCTAATGGATCTCGGGCTTCTCCCCACCTTATAAAACCAAGGCGGTCTAGTGTAGCTTGGGCTCTGTCTGGTTTCGCTCTGGGGACCCATGGAGCAGAGATGTGGGAAAAACGCAGAAGAGTGGCCACTGTCTATATGGGCCCACTCTGGCAGCCTCCATCACTCACCAACTTGTGCCCGCATTCCAGCTGGGCACTGCCACCAGTGCCTGCACGTGCACACCTTCACATAATTTCCTCCCCTTTCTTTCCGTCCTCCCTCCTTAAACCCCTTTCCCCTTCTTTTTTTTTCTAAATAAAATTGCCCTTTTTCCTAAGACCTCGTCTCGGGTCTGTGTTTGTGATGCCGCCCACGCGTCGAACCCGTTACAACAAATTGACACACAGACAGACATATGGAAATAGAGACAGACATACACACAGAGAGACACATGAACATACGACATACAGACATAGAGACAGTCATATGGACATGCAGACATACTGTACAAACAGATATTTTGGCATACAGACATATGGACATATAGACATGCAGACATATTCAAATTCTAATTTTATTCGTCACATACACAGTCATACGAAGTATGATATGAAGTGAAATGCTTATACAATTGCTGATGACCTAAAATTTCTAAAAGAAAGGTTTCAGTATGAAATAAAAGAAATAAGAGAATAACTGAGAAATATGGAAATAAACTTTAGCTGAACTGAATTTGCATTATGTACAAATAATGAAATAAAATAGTAGAATAAAAATAGGAATATGGAAATATGGAAATTATAGAAGCGTTTTAGTGGAATGTAGAACCAGTTATCCAGTTATGGGCAAGACAATGTGCAGAATGTGCACAATAATGTGCAAGGTCACAGTTCAAAGTTCACGGTTCTGTGGAGTGTGAAATGTGCAAGTGTGCCATATGAGCAACGTGGTGGGTAGTAAGATTGTTTGTGAGAAAGCAGATCAGAGTCCTATGTGGTGTTGTGATTGAGAGTCCGTATAGCCTGCGGGAAGAAGCTCATCCTCAGTCTCTCCGAGCTTCAGGGAGAGGAAGCGCTTTCCTGACCGCAACAGAGAGGTGGCTGAGGCCCTTCACACCATATAGACATACAGACAGAAACATGGACATACAGACAGTCATAAGGACATACAAACATACGGACATACAGACATACATATAGACATACAGTACAGACATAAAGTATAGACAAAGACAGACATATGGACATACTGAAAGACATATGGACATACAGACATGCAGACATACGGAAAAACAGACAGATATACGGACATGCAGACATACGGAAATACAGACAGATATACGGACATACAGACATACGGAAATACAGACAGATATACGGACATGCAGACATACGGAAATACAGACAGATATACGGACATGCAGACATCCGGAAATACAGACAGATATACGGACATGCAGACATACGGAAATACAGACAGATATACGGACATGCAGACATACGGAAATACAGACAGACATACGGAAATACAGACAGATATACGGACATGCAGACATCCGGAAATACAGACAGATATACGGACATGCAGACATCCGGAAATACAGACAGATATACGGACATGCAGACATACGGAAATACAGACAGATATACGGACATGCAGACATACGGAAATACAGACAGATATACGGACATGCAGACATACGGAAATACAGACAGATATACGGACATGCAGACATACGGAAATACAGACAGATATACGGACATGCAGACATACGGAAATACAGACAGATATACGGACATGCAGACATACGGAAATACAGACAGATATACGGACATACAGACATACGGAAATACAGACAGATATACGGACATGCAGACATACGGAAATACAGACAGATATACGGACATGCAGACATACGGAAATACAGACAGATATACGGACATGCAGACATACGGAAATACAGACAGATATACGGACATACAGACATACGGAAATACAGACAGATATACGGACATGCAGACATACGGAAATACAGACAGATATACGGACATGCAGACATACGGAAATACAGACAGATATACGGACATGCAGACATACGGAAATACAGACAGAT
>JAAGKR010008896.1:25000-28938 GCA_011419295.1 Clarias macrocephalus | reverse complement strand
CACACACATACACACACACACACATACACACACACACGCACACACATACACTCACACACACACGCACACGAACACACATACACACACACACACACACACGAACACACACACACACGCGCACACACACACACACGCACACGCGCGCACACACACACACGCACACATACACACACACACACACACGAACACACACACACGCGCGCACACACACACACACACACACGCACACACATACACGCACACACACACGCACACGAACACACACACACACACACACTGTACAGTCCATTGGTTGAAAATCTTCATACAGTCTTTGCATAACATTTTAATAAAGCACTAACTGAGATGAAAGACACACTCGCTTGCTTGGTGAGTTGGCATGATGAGGTCTAAGGTTTGAGACCCACGGCGGGTACGGTGGCGTGTGGAACTGATGAGACCCGGCAAAGGGGTGCAGCATCTGGGAGCCGGTCTCACACAGAGGAGCGAAAGGGTGGAACGATGCAGGCAGGTGATGCTTCTGGGGAATGTGTAGAGTCAAAGAGACGACATCAGGAAACGTTAATAAACAGTAAGCACTGGGATAAAAGTCCAACAGCACCGTCAAATGATACAAAATGAAGCTATTTATTCTCTAACAGCTTTTGGCCGATAGAAGGATCTTTTAAAACCCAAAGACAAGGAGACAAGAAGAAGTTACGATTAGCCAGGATAAGAATCTAACAATGAGTGCAAATGTGCCAACATGTAAACACACAAATGGTCAAGAGACTGAAAAAATCTTCTTTCTTTTTTTTGTAATGGGTTTGTAGACTGTTTAAATCCTATTGAAAAGGACGAGGCACAACTGACACGAATTGCTTAATATAAATCAGCTCAGATGTTCCCAGATGTTCCCAGATGTTCAGCTCAGATGTTCATAAAGTAACAGTTGACTCGTACTGACTGTTACTCTAAAGGCTGCTTTGTAATGTTTCTCCCCTCACTGTTCCTCCAAACTGCTCCGGATGTGCTAGACTGTGAGCTAAGATTTGTTCCGAGACCATCGGCTTAGTCTAAGACCCAAACCAACAACGATTACTGGATCAGAACCACTGGTCCACTCCTGAGACCATTTCTCTACCTGAGAACCAAAGGAGGCTTTGTAAAGATTTGGAGATAGGAACACAGCTTATAACACCCATACTGTTACACTCTGCAGATAACAATATAAATAACAAAATGTTCTCCAGAGAAAAAGCAGACTTGCTAGACGAGAAGATGCAGGAAATCTTTCAACACTCTTATTCTCTCCAGGGAAAACATCATTAAATAATACTTGCCTTTTGGAGGTAAGAAGACAAACCATCACCCTTATACAAGAATAACTTTCCATTTATAATATCCTACAGTACAGTAGACCTAAGCAGTTGAGGATTAAGGGCCTTGTTCGGGTGGTGAACTTGGTGGTGCTGGGGCTTGAACCTGGCACCTTCTGAACACTAGTCCAACACCTTCACTACTAAGCTACACCTGCCCTCACAATATTGTCTGCGGGGTAGATAGGAGCAGGTGAAGAAGAGTGCTTACCAGTGTGAAGAAACAGGAACGCTCGAGAGGGAGTGTGGATTCGCTTGTGGTGCCCTGGAGGCTCTTTCTTTCCTGCACTGCAATCCGTCTCCACTTGGCTCTTCTGTTCTGGAACCAGATCTGAACATCGAGTATCTTATGTCTATTGCTGGTCTATACTGTACAGTACTGCTTATCCTGTGTAGGGTCACGGAGAGCCTGGAGCCCTCGCACCCAACCACAGGGTACAAGCACACACGCACACACCCAATCATGCTGTACACTATGGGCAATTTGGAAACGCCAATCAGTCTTACACCACACCGGGAGGAAATCCACCAAAATCCAGCATGCAAACTCCCCCAACATTTACACACACACACAGAGAGAGAATGGAGGTGAGATTCTAAACCTCAACCCTGAACCCTGGTGGTGCGAGGCCACAGCGCTAATGCACCACTGACATATATGGTTAAATCCAACATACAGATGTTTAGTAGCACTAAAAAATCAAACATCTGAATTTTTTGTTCACAACTTTTCTTATGTGAACTCTTTCGCAAATCTTTTATGCACTGTTATACAACTATAACTCCTGATCCAGTTATAATTTAATCCCACAGCGCTACATTTTCAGGTCTGGTGTGACAGATGAAGTTCTGCCTGGCTGCAGGCTCGACTTACTTGAACTCTCCCCTCGGACAGATGGGTGCGTTTGGCCAGCCAGTCTCTGATATGAACATCTGGGTAATGAGTCTCCTGAAAAACTCTTTCCAGTTCTTCGAGCTGAGCAGCTGTGAACGTGGCCCGAACTCTCCTGTGACGCCGCTGACACACTGCGCAAGAGGGAAGCAGCTAATAAACAACATTCAGACCTCTGTAATCCTGAGCCTTAATCCCACTCCAACTGATCAGTATCAAACCTGCTGTAATATATAATGTATAATATAAGGCATAAGTAATAAAGAGCGAACTTAATTGTTTACTTTTTTTTAACAGATAACAACAGTCAAAAAAACTATGAAAGTTAACAAAGTTATACGTGGGAAAGATATGAGGAAATCTCCTCCTGTACTAATTTAGGAGAATGTTACCTGCATATCGGCTGGATTTGAAGTCTTCGTTTTCGATGGGTGTCCAAATGTTCTCCCCGATCTTCTGCATTTCCCTTCCAGCCAGACAGACGGGTCTTTTCAGGATATCTTCTATAGAGTGAGACAGGTACGGCACAGGCGAGGCCGGAGAGTCCATTTGTTTGGAGAACGACCTGTTTGTGTGTTGTCCAGTCTTAGCTTCCACGGTTAACATTTCCCACAAATACGTCAAAATGTTTTTAAATGCACCAAGTGATCAAGTTTAGGAAGTAACTCTTACTCCAAGATCTGATCAAAGACTGACAGCATTAGCATTGTGTCATAACATCATTAGGATTCCAAGGAGGAGGGGCAGGGGGTTTACTCTTTAACAAACCCAATAAATCACCACGGCCACGGGAGCCTGGGAGCAGACTCTACACACACTCTTCAGTAATTCATTAAATCCCCATACACAAGGGAAATGAGAACATTTTAGCAATTTGTTTTCTTCATAATTTTATATTAGATTTTTATTTTTTTTTTTTTTTTACAGATAACATTTAAAAATGGCTTTGACAAACAAACAACATATCGATTCGTCCCATTGCTGGACCAATGAGAATGATCATAGGAATTACAAGAAGGCGTTCAAGTCAAACTGGGACTTTCTGGTGAACGTCCTTGTTTCCATCTGTGCCTGTGTAAAAGCGCCTGACATTTACAGACGTCTTCAAGCACAGTACTGTGATGAGTCTCTTAGCCGGAGTAAAATATTTAAACGGTGCAAATGTTTTAATGAAGTCCACCCGAGGTGGCTCGAAGCCATTTGCACATGTTTGGGTCATTAACGGAGTTCCTGGGAGGCCGGCGTTTCAGACATGAAGCAGGCAGAGGGATCATGGCTCCAGTGTACTGAGAAAAGGTTTTTAAACATGTACTACTGCAGAGTGAAACTTACAACATGGGCTGAATTACAGAAAAGGATCACATCGATAACTTCTCTGACTTTGGTGCAGTGGCATAAGCAAGTTACCAGAATGCTGAACATCCTCTTAATGAATCAGTCCTTACTGTGTATGAAGAGACGATTGACTCCTTTGACCTGATTGTTCTGCGCTGGTGGTTTTATTCCATGTTTTATCGTTAGCTTCATTTTAGTTTTAAAGCTACCTTGAAATTAAAAGAAAAATATACCATTTCATGTAAGGAAGAATCCCAGTTTATCCAGACGTTTAGCCACCCTGTATTAGCCATCAAGGAACCTCTAGGGACCGTGGAGGCCAGTGGTGACCGTTGTGTTTATTCCCATTGTGG
>JAAGKR010008896.1:0-20000 GCA_011419295.1 Clarias macrocephalus | reverse complement strand
TGTTTTTTAGGGCTCCAGCACTACGACTTCAGCACTACTACCACTACATCATACTGTGTGAAGGGTTCATCTAAGGATTATTATCACTATGACCTGATCACTACAGTTTGCCTCGTTATGACAGTGTTGATGGCTCATATTGCAGATGCCATAGTGTGTGAGGGCCCTGTTGTTTTTCTATCATCCAGGCCTTTTGGAGCTATTTTTCACTATGCATGTCATGGGCTCAACGGCTGACAGAAACGATGATCGGCCCAAGCGCCTGCACCATCACGATCGCCACCAAACTTCGCCCATAGGATCTCAAAACATTGAGGATGTAAAATTGTAAAAGGGATCAGTTCAGCCATGGCGATGCCTTAAACTTATGCAGAAAATTGCCTAATAACCTCCTGGGTGACATCATGTTAAGTGACATCACATTGGGTGACATCAACACCCAGGACTTTTTGGAGGCCTTAACATGCTCAAAAAGCACACAGGTTTTTATGCCTTTTGATATACTCCTCCTAAGGGATTTATTCAACTACCACCAGGTCAGGCCTGTGTGGTCTCAAGATATAGAGGATGCAAAATTGTGAAGGGATTTTTGATATCTAAAACAGTTCGGCCCTGGTGAGACCTTAAACTTATGGCGAAAATTGGTTAATAACCTTCTGACATCATACTTTTTTTTCCTTCCATCCAAGGCTTTTTGGAGGTCTTAACTCCAGAACTCCAGATCCGATTTTTGGAGGCATTAACATGATCAGATTGGAGGTCTTAGCATGATCAGATCAGAACATGCTGAACAAGATTGTGTGATGCACTGGGTGGCGATGGCACAGGTGCTTGGACCCGCTCATTGTTGCTTGCAACTATATTTTACCTTCCTGTTTTGATTAACTCATAATTGCAGATGTGTTATTTAATATTTTTGACATAAAAGAAGAAAAAAAGAAAAATGCTGTAGACCTTAAAGCTCAGAGCATTTTTTTAATAAACATACAGTATATAGAGCTCAGGATTGTGCAGTATGGAGTGACGTATCCTTTTTTCAGCACAAAATAAGCAATTTGATGAACTGAATTTTACTTCATTAAGCAACTATACAAGCATGACTGGGGTCAAAAATAGGTCACATAGGCAAAGAAATAGCACAGATACACATGATCACATATTTTTATTGTTGTTTTCAGTTGTTTCTGTGGCAAAAAATAAAGAAATAAATATTGAGCATATATGCTCAATTTGAGAGTCGTTCCCATATTCCTGTAGCGGTAAAATGTACATGAAGTAATGATGACAGAAGCCTCCTCGTTAGCACACACCAGGAAGCCTTTCATATATATCCTTTTGTATCCTTTTATATCCACATATACAGTACCGTATATCCTGAGTTGTGTTGCCTGTGAGCTTTAAGGGTGAGGCTTTTGACTGTTAATGTAAATGTAACTATAGTTTGGAGGAAGTGTAATAAGGTTATTAGATAGTTAGTCCCTAAGGTCATCTGATATCTCATGAACAAAGATTATAGCTAAATCTGCAAAACCCAGTACGTGAATGAACTGCAATGAAAACAGAAACAGTATTCAGTGTTTGCAGTGCGGCGTTATGTCCCAGTCGTTATGTCCCGCTTGATTTGGTTATGTACTGTCCACCCCACGCCCTCGGAGACCCTGTGGTGTGAGATCTAATTAAAAGTGCAACCTCCTTGCTAATCACGGTCAGAGGTCCATCACTTTCCAAAATTCTACTTTAGTTCCTGTATAAACCGCCTCCTTCCACACAGAGCAGGACGGGATCCCTTTGAGTCTGGCTCCACTTTGAATTTCTTCCTCGTGTCGTCTCAGAAAGAGAAGCTGAGATTAAAACTGTGCAGGGCAGTGTGCTCTGAGAAGTGGAGTAGAAAAACCTTGATCTAGTTCAGGAAATCCAGTCCAAAGTTTATGGCAATATTGTGTAGTTGTTATTTCAGAGCACTGGTCTGGAGTTTTGATCTGTGGGGAAGCATTCCATAGAAAGCTATAAAACTGCTCATAGAGTTGAGCTGAATGCAAGGCATAGAGTGTGTGATTTAATCATCTCACTCACATCATCTGAATCCGCCGGGTAGACGGCCGGGCTGCTGCTCGGAGGCTGATCGGAGGCAGCACAGAGCTCATTTTCATGCAGCTGAAGAGCTGAGAATTGGTAAGACGTTGACCTGTAGAGGCAGGGGTGAAGTCAATAAGGGCGGAGCAGAAGAAACCGATGAAAGATGTCTGGAGTCATACCTTTGCCTGTATTTTATCCTCTGGACTGTTACAGTAACTGCAATACCGATCACCAGCGCTACAGTTCCCACAGCAACACTGATCACAATCAGCAACCACACCTCCTTCTGGAAGTTTTAGTTAATAAAATGAAACAGTTCAGAATGATTAAACAAACATTTATTTTCTAAATGTATAAACGTCTGAGCCGAGGGACTGGCCTCACTCACACAGCCATGAATAAAGAACGGTACAGAAACACCCATCTAAGAACAGTTTGGTGATGAACAATGCACGAATGAACAATGAACAATCCAGCACAGTGGAGCTCCACGCCATAAGACAAAAGTGATGACTAAAGTGTCTTGGGGAACAAAACATGGAGATTTTGGGTCCATGGCCAATAAACTATTCAGACTTTAATCCCATTCAGAACTTGCGATCAAAAAAACTTGCAAGAGATGGTTGGACAAGCAAAAACGTACAAATTCTGACGAACTTCAAGCATTCATCATATAAGAATGGGCTGCGCCATCAGTCTTTTCATAAGCGTAATTGTAATTGTAATTATACAATGTTATTTATAATTAAGCAATGTTAGTAATTATACTCCAGTATACCAGAGTAACATCTGACATTGGTGTTAACGTTTGACCGCGGCTGTATGTAATTTCACTCACTAGTCTGTTAGGCTGATCGCTGATAAGGGAAGGCTGGCTGGAATTCCCACAATGCACTTTGGCAGGAATCATTTGATGAGTGGGGGTGAAGCCACCCTCACATTTATCACTGGGGATCTTTCTGTACCTTTACAAACAAAGCAGAGAGCATGATTATGTCTGTGTGTGTGTGTGTGTGTGTGTGTGTGTGTGTGTGTGTGTGTGTGTGTTAATGTATTATACAGTACACAAGTGTGGAACGTCACATGCCCTGTCGTCTGAAGCTCCTCTAACTCCCCGTCCAGACAGAGCTCCAGTGTTCTGTTACTAAACTCAGGCAGTTTCACACATTCAGAGCTGTTCTCCTGCCTGGAATAACCATAATCACTGTAAAACAGAGAGACACAGAGATTACATCACAGTCTGCTTCACTTGTCTCACGTGTCTCAGACGTATGCAACACATGTTGACGTAAGAAAGTCCCAACGTATTGTCTCATTACCACATGTAGTCCTCTCTGGTGCAGGGACACGCTGTCTGTTGCCTCCGGACCACGTAGCCGTGTCCCATTCTGCAGACGGACTTCCTCCTCAGCCTCTGAAAAGTTTCCTTGTAGCCTAAGACACATCCATCTGTCTCTGAACCGGGTTCTCCTCCATCAGAATGGGCCAACCACTGCACGTAGTCCTGATCTCCACCTGGTGCCCCAGCGGCAGTCAGAGAACGAGTGTTAATACTGTGGCAGTGTTGTGGATTACATCAGGGTTTATTCTGATGTAATTACAACAACACAAACAGACGCTGATGTACAAGTGAGCTGAGAAAAATGATGAATTTCACAGACAGTGATGTAGTAAACTGTATGTCGGTTTGTTCACTGTGTTTCATTTCATTGAAGAACTTTATATTATTTTAATAATGTTTAATCCTACAACACCATTTTAATCTAATGCAGTTTAATTCATTTGAAGATGAGCACAGACAGACTGTGTGCGCGCGTCCTCTACCTACTGAATTATAATCATCTGCAAAACTCAAAACTCTTTACTCTCCGTCGTTACTCAGAGCCACGATATTCTACTCACATTCTCTGGTTAGAAGCTGCTCGAAGTCGATCGTGACCGCCACCAGCGTGGGCTGTTTATTCTCATCGGAGCGATAACCGAACACGCTGATGTTCACCGTCTTAGCACTGGGCTCTGATGTAAGGCCGGCAAAGTAGATGGGAGACTCTGTGAAATTATAGGTCTTCCAACATCGTCCCTCATCTGTGGAGAACCTGTGAACACACACACACACACACACACACACACACACACACACACACACACACACACACACACACACACACACAAAGCACTGAGCCGTTAGCAAAGAGTCCAGGTTTCTCAGACAGGCCGCGTGTTATATCTCTGCAATTGTGTTCAAAATTATAGCAGTGTGTTTAAAAACGTGAGTAAAACTCAAATTCCTTATAATAGCTCTTATTCCCATCCAGTCAAGCGCATTGGGAACACTGCACATTCTAGTCTAAATGAAAATGTGAAGAAAAATTCATCAAATGTGTTATTACTTTACAGAAAGTGAAGAAAAAGGAATATTAGTTTGCTCCAAAGAATAGCAGTTTCCTTTACGTTTACTGTATAAACTGCTTGAAGATTCGGCTTTCTTCTGAATTACTGAACTAAGATTTAGTTGTATAGCCAGTGTTTCTGAGAACTTCTTCACATCTGTGTTGCACAGGTGTTCCATTAGCCCAGGACGAAGGCGCTACATACCACAACGCCTCTGCATTTCTTGGTTTTGTCTCGAAACAGCATTTGGTCTGGAACTAAGATGCTGGTGTGTTTGGGGTCGTTGTCTTGTTGAAACACTAATTTCTAAGTCAGTATGACCTCTTTAAGTATTTTGATGTATTCAAACTGATCCATGATCCCTGGTATGCGATAAATACCATAGTGTTCTAAAAGCAGCACAGTATGAGAGACATCCCCACAGCATGATGCTCACACCACCGTGCTTCACCCTGTACTGTGGCCTGAATTCTGACAAACTTTCTGTGGCCCCTAGAGACAAAATGAGCAGACTTTCTTTCATCGGTCCACAACATTTCTCTTTAGGCCAGTCAGTGTGTACTTTGACCAATTGAAACCTCTTCAGCACAAGTCGTTTTGCCAACAATGGAATTTTCATTCAAATGGTAGTTTTCAGTTTTCTTCCACAGATTTCTGGCTTTGGTTGCCTTTTTAAAACATTTGATATCATTCTAGCTGAGCATTCAGTCTATCATTTTCTGCACTTGTCTATATGTTTTCTCCTCTCCAATCAACTTTTTTTTTATCAAAGTACTCTTCAGATCTTCAGAGGGAAGTGCACTATACCCACTATACCCAGCAGGCAGTGGCGGTTCTACACTGATTTATTCCCTGGGCGAGACCGTCTCTGCCCACCCCCACCCCCACTCTTTCCCCTCCTCCGCACACAATAAAATTTACACAAAAAAAATTTTTTACACGAAATCATAATATTGCAGAAACAATGTTGTTGTCCCCCCCTCGCCAATTCACCTCCACATAATCATTTATTTGTTTTATTACCATTTTTATTAGCCGTTTCACATTATTTTGAAAAAATAAAATTAAATAAATTATAGCTCTGTGTTTATAATATTGTAAATGAAATGTGCGCCGCTATTTGTAAGAAAGTCAAGGTGTTTAGCCACCACTGGATGGACCTGGGCGGCTGCCCAGTTCGCCCATGCCGAAAACCGCCACTGCCAGCAGGTACAACATCTGCTGCCTGTTTGACTCCAGGCTTTTCACAGAATGAATGACGTCACCAGCTGAACTCCACACTGCTGCTTTATTATTTTGAACACGCCCCTTTCAGTTACACAGAATCGGCAGCATGCATGTCGTGAGTGTTTGGTCTCTTTTCCACCAAAAACAGTGGCTGTTCTGCTATTGGATTGCTACTATTTTGAACACAACTGTATAAATAAGTTTGAATTCCTATGGACTGTGGGTGAGTGATTTGTCACCCTTGAACTCACTTTATAGCATTAGCATGTCTATCTCTGTGAAACTCCACAGCCACAATCAGGCCTCCTGAATCCAGGATCCCGTAGTGGTGAGGTCCACTCAGTGCACATATCCAGTTGTAGCCTCCATCCGAGGAAACATACACATCCGGGTCAGAGGCTGAAAGCGCGCCGCCGATGCTGCCTGTGAACACGGAGGCTGTAGGTGTCTGCACCAGGTGACAGCATGCTAATGATTAGTTAATGCTAAGGCTCGGGTCTCTTACCATGAGCGATAATCAGGCCGACAGCGGAGGGGTGAGACAGAAGAGACATGGGAGAAATGTGGCTGTAGTGGCTGTGCTCCCCATGAATGTGTAAGTTACACTGAAACATAAGAATAAAGCTGTTATCTCTGTCTGCTCTGAAATGGTTGCTCATCCCAGATTTATTTACCTGTTTTAATCTTGTGTCACATTCCACGTTTTTTGGCTTTTTTAGTGGCTGCCACTTTCCACCGTTATTGAATGTGATGACGGTGCAAACTCTATCTGTAACAAACAATGTGTGTTCATAGGTTAAGAACATGAATGGGTTAATAACAGTATATATGAGGTGGTATCGAAAAGTTTCAAGACTAGCTTTGTAACACACCGACAAATGTCAGCACGAGGCTGCACAGGGAGCACCAACCCTCATAAGACCCTCATATGACCCTCATAACCCCCCTCGTCCTGGTGTCCTGCTTCTGGTTGGGGATCTCATCGCAAGGATGCCCCGTGTGGTCTGCCTGGGACGCGTGTGGTGACTGGGGACGGTTCCACTTTTCCACGAAGACGGTCTTGCCCTCGGCTGATGCAAACAGCTGTTCTCTGTGGACTCGTGACTTCAGTCACTCGATAGTTCAGGACTGAAGTTTTCTACAGTCTTCCTGAGCCTCCAATCATGAAGTGGACTCAATTTTAATTTAAACACGTCTCCTGTTATACTGAACTTCCAGATACAACACAGTATGAGTGCTGATCAATCCCTGCTATCTGTTTCACCCAGATGAGGATGGGTTCCCTGTTGAGTCCGGTTCCTCTCAAGGTTTCTTCCTATTACCATCTCAGGGAGTTTTTCCTTGCCACCGTCGCCGTCGTCCTCGGCCTGCTCATCAGGGACAGTCTTACCGTTTTGATTCATACACGTTCACTTCTCATTCAAACTTAAATAATTTCTTTTGATCGTGTAAAGCTGCTTTGTGACAATGTCAATTGTTAAAAGCGCTATACAAATGAAATTGAATTGAATTGAATAAGTCAGTGTGCCAAGAGACGCCACCACGTGCGTTACCACGTCAGCTAATTCATTATGGACAGCAACTTAGAACAAAGAGTGAACGTGAAATTCTGCGTAAAACTGGGCAAATCGGCCACAGAGACGTCTGACACGATTCAGCAAGTTTGAGTAGCGCATCTGCTTCAAGAGCAGAAAAACGTCACTGGATCAGAAAGACCTTCAACGAGCTCGACCTCTGAAAATGTCAAAACCAATCGATTGTCAGGATTGATGATTGTCAGAGAACAATCCACAACATCTCGGCCATGGTTGGTGTGTCATATGGAACAGTCCAGGCGATCCTCAGGTGGGATTTGAACATGTGCAGTGTTGCTGCCGAGTTCGTCCCCAGGCTGCTGAGGCAGGAGCAGAAGGAACATCGCGTCAAAGTCTGCCAAGAACTCCTTCATGTCCTCGCCATGTCCTTCAACATGTCCTTCATGTCGAGGATGACTGCAGGTAACCAAACTGGTGTGTACGGATACGACCCTGAGATGAAGCGACAGTCTTCACAGTGGAAAATCCCGTCATCTCCATGACTGAAACAGACGAGGCCGGTCTGCGGCTCCTCCAGGTGCCTGATCATCACTGCACATTCGCTGCGTTGTGCTTTTTTGAATCCGTCCCCAGGGGCCCCAGACCGTCAATAGCGAATTCTACTGCCAGGTTTTAAGACACCCGAGGGAAGACGTACGGTGAAAAAACAGAGCTTGTAATCAGAGATAATCTCAAAACCTTTTGATACCACCTCGTAATCTCTAAATAAAATGAGTTATAAACTGCTACAGGTGCAGTGGCCAGATATAAAACACAATATACTGTACAAAACCTTTAATAATTCAATGTGCCCTAAACATGCTGTACGTTAAATAAATGTCTGTATCACATATAACTGTTACAGTATCTAAATTCCATAAATAAATTATCTATACTGTATATTTATACATTTACATCAATCAACTGTAACATTATGAGCAAGAAATTCCAATACAGCACAAATCAATGAAAAAGTCAATGCTGGCCGCGATAGAAAGGCACCAGAACACCGAATTCCTCCCTCAGACACCCATCATGCAGGCTAAGAGCCCAAGGCCTCCAGCCCGGCCATCAGGCTGATCATAGGCCAGGGGTAGTTCAGTGGGGTTGGATTACGGAATGGAGGGTCCCAGGTTCAAACCCCAGCACCACTAAATTGCCACTGTTGGGCCCTTGAGCAAGGCCTTTAACCCTCGACTGCTCAGATGTATATTGAGATGAGACGTCTGAGATACGTTGAGACAAACAAGTCCGATCCATGGAGGCCACGGCCCACAACCCACAGACCCAAAGGATCCACTGCCATTATCCTGGTGTCAGAAACCACAGCGCCCCCCAGAGATCTTGTGGAGTCACAGCCCTGACGGCCAGAGCTGCCCCTTTATATAATGGCTGATATAAATAGATAGATAGACAGATAAATTCTTTAACAGTAGAGGAACGTGTCATACCCCCCTCAAAGACGTTGGTAAGATAAACTCCTCGCAGGGATGTCACGTTTGTAAAGTCACTCTTGCTTGTACCAAACAGATGGTGTTCAAGAGACTTGGAGAACAGGATGCCGCGGTCATCAGAAGTGTACACCGTCCCAAAGTATGTCTCGTCTACAAGCAGGAGACACACAGTATACAGTGTTAACAGAGTAAAAGGAGGACGAGGTAGAACTAAAAAAAAAATGTCATTCGGGGTTTTTAAAGCTCTCTTTGTCCCTGTCAGGTGTCTCTGTACGTGTGCGTGAGATGTTCCACTGAACACTCAGCCTTTGTCTCAGCCTTCAAGGGTTAATGAAATATGAACTTTCTGTATATGCTGAACCAACAAAAGTCAGCCAACATGCTATTTTCCCAAACCCTCTTAATGTGTCAGCACTTTAAAGAACCTGTCGGTCCTGAGCAGCGCTGACACGCCGCACAGATAAAGCACCATGTTTATATAAAAACATCGAGTGGTTTATCATTAAACCAGGAGATGACATCATGTGTTACTTTAGATTGTATAACATTATTAAGCATTAGAAGTTTTAAATCATTTGAGCGAAAGATTCTCTGACAGAGCAGATGTACCTCCAGGACTGTCCACATGCATGAAGATCATATCATCATCAGCATCCAGGACCGAGTAGAACTGAAAACACAGAGCGGGAGCATGTAGGCACGGTAATGACTGAATGACACAGCAGAGTGTGTGTGTCAGTGTGTGTGTGTGTGTGCGTGTGTGTGTGTGCCTGGCCCTTAGCTGAGAGGTTGTGTGAGAAAGTCTTTTTTTGCTGAATGGACAAAAAAAAATGTTGTGACCAGCATCCTTACAAATCTCAACCATGTGCGTAAGCATTTCTGTGTGTGCGTGTGTGTGTGTGTGTGTGAGAGGGGGGTTGTTCTAACCTTGAACCAGGTGAAAAGAACTTGCGTGTGTTGGATTTAGTGTGGAGGTTCTCTCAGTTACTCTTCCTCACCTGGTCTGTGGACGCGGTTGGCAGCACGGCTTTGGTGAACCGATCTCCGTGGTCTGTAGACACGTACAGCGCCCGAGGAGAACCCTACACACAAACACACATCACACACACACTTAAAGCTGTGGATTACACGCTGTGATAAAGCGGTCCAGTGTGGAGGCGTTTCCCCACCGGGCTCTCCATTACGGAGGTGAACAGGAAGCCTCCGATGTGGCCGAAGGAGAAGATGTTCTGGGCGATGGTACTGAAGGTCTTTCCCAGGTCCTTTGTGCGTCTCAGGAAAAGGTCTCCTCGCCTGTCTGCACCCACTACACCAGCATGGCACAGAAAAAAAGCAATCAATCAATCAATCAATCAATCAATCAATGTGATCAATTATCGTTAAGGTAATTTTTATGTGATTTATGAGAACAGCCATAAACAAGGAAGTCTCACCTGTGCCTTTAGGACTATAACTGAAAAAAATAATGAAGCCGGGTCCCCTTCAGAGAGAAAATGACAAAAAGAAATAAAACTCATCAGTGATTAAAGGGACAGAGCTGAGACCCTGAGACAAGCAGAGACGCAAAAAAGAATTGTCTCATCCTCTCCCTAACCACTTTATTAGGAACACCCCTACACCTCCACATCCATGCAATTATAATCTAATCAGTGCATCCACATAAATCAATAATCAGCTACAGTAAATGTTCACATCGAGCATCAGAAGGTAAACATTTTTTAAAAGTCTGATGTCTGTCGCGAGTGTTGATGGTCTGAGTGTCTCGGAAACTGCTGATCTCCTGGGATTTTTGACAGAACGAAAAACATTTCCAGCTTTTCCAGTCTGTGGGTGGAACCACACTGCTAACGGAAGGTCAGAGGAGAACTGATGGACTGGATCGTGCTCACAAGAACACTAGAGGAACTCAACCAGGCATTCTGTACAAACTGGACCGTTACAAATCCGACTGGACTTTTCTGAGTCTTTAACTGCTGAGGTCCAGTGAAGCCAGTTAATGCTGGTTAATATGTGCATTATGTGCAGTACTAAATAATAATAAAAATATGTGCAAGATTATTATATCTAATACTGTGCAATTAAACTTTATTTGATAATACACATCTTATTCTATTCCTTGTGTGTTTGTTTGTTTGTTTGTTTGTTTGTTTGTTTGTTTTGTGCGTGTGCGTGTGCGTGCCTCCATGACTGTGGAATTACCCGACAAAATTAGTCATATGTAGACAAAGTTGTGCAAACTATAAATTCCCAAAGCTCAAGATGAGCATCAAATAGCACAAAATCTCAACAATGATTGTAAACGAATTAAACCAACAGTAGATTTTCATCAAACTCAAAACCTCATTAAACTTTAACATTAGCTAAGATAGAACAAAAAGCTATTTAACTTTAACAGCCACATGAATAAATGGACTTAATCCAGGGGTTACTGGATATAGACCAGTTAGTGAGGACCAGTAAAGTTACTGTGTCCAGTGTAGGACACAGGGAACATACAGAACAAAGGTTTCTCTCTGTCAGTGCATTAGTGTTTATACTGTAGGCCAGTCAGCAAGAACATCAGTGTGTGTTCCACTAGACAAACTGATTACTGAAAGCTTTAACAGTTCTTGAGTATAAAAAGCAACACAAGATGTAAAAAAAAGAAAAAATTTAAGGAAAAAAAGAAAGAACATTTGTTCTCGTCCCTGATGTATATGATGAAAGTCGTGTTGATCTCACCATGTAAAAGAATAAACTCCAGTGTGGATTTTCGACCAGCTGCTGCCAAAGTTCAGTGAGAGCCACAGACCGCCCTGGAAAAGCGCCGCAAGAATCAGAGCAGTCGAGGAAAAAGTGCAAATCTGTGTTCTGCCTCTTAAACACCCAGAGAGTTTATTCATATATATTCTACTGGTCTGAATGAAAACTACACTCTATATTGCCAAAAGTATTCGCTCGCCTGCTCACTATGAATATGAACTTGAGTAACATCTGATTCTTAATCCACAGGGTTTAATCTGATGTTGGCTCCGCCCCCTCTGCAGCTATAACAGCTTCAGCCCTTCTGTGACGGCTTTCCACAAGGTGTGTTTATGGGAATTTTTGACCGTTCTTCCAGAAGTGCATCTCTGAGGTCAGACACTGATGTTGGACGAGGAGTGACGTTCTTCCACACCAAACTATGGACGTTGCTTTGTGCACTGCTGAGCAGTCATGTTGGAACAGGAAGGGCTGGAGAGTTGGAATCATGAAATTATCCAAAATGTCTTGGTTTGCTGAAGCATTAAGCGTCCTTTCCCTGGAGCTAAGGGGCCGAGCCCGACTCCTGCAAAACAACCCCACACCAGTTCCGACATGACGGCGCACCAGTGCACAAAGCAACGTCCAGACAGACATGGATGAGCGAGTTTGGTGTGGAAGAACTTGACCCTCATCTGCATTTGAAGGCAGGTGAGCGAATACTTTTGTAAATTTTAAACCCAACTTCAATTATACTCAGAAACATTTCTTGAATCTTTAATATTAATAAGCAATTCAGCTGAAGATACGATTATAGTTGATGAATTACATACAAACTGAAAAGCGGACTCTGCACAGGAACAGCATTCAGTTCCATATTCGGCTGCTCAGCGCTCTGAGTGAGTACTGTACTGGTTGATTAGGACAGGTCTCAAGGGATTTCATCATTACCCAGTACAAACAGTGTTTATCACCACACTGAGTGGTCTTCATCCACTGGAGCTTCGGCTGAGCCGCTTCATTGTACTCACGTCTGTGCTGATGACCACCAGGCAGTCTGAGTTCTGGTCATGGTATGAAATGGTCTGAGCCGGGTGGAAGGGCAGCTGGACTGATCTGAATGTCTTTCCTGAGTCTCTGGAAGTGAATATTACTCCTCCTGGGACGTAAGCAGTGGGGAGCTCAGCTGTCAGAATCACCTACACAAACATACGAAGGCTGTGACAAAGTACACAAACACTACTCACATGCTGAGCCAAATGAAATATGTTCAGCGCTGTTTATAATCTACTGCACAAGAAGAGAAAAAAGACACCATTAGAAATGTTCTGGCATCAACATATCATTAATAACCAAACGACACATTTCTAGTAATATTATAATGTAAATGTCATTAAATGCATATGATTACATCAGACAGCTTTGTCTTTTAAGGTGGTTCGCTGTCTTTTAAGGTGGTCACTTTTATACTTCACCTTTCACTGGACCTCGTTCACCATCTGCGTGTGAGTGAATTTATCTGTAAATTGTTCTGCATGTGCATTTGCATTGGAATTTCAAAGCAGTTTCTGATGAAAACTCTTTCAGAAATACATTCATACTGTATATAACAGACGCTCTCGAGTCGGTGTAAATGTTCTTATAAGGAGACTCGCTAATGTAAACCGCGATCACTTTCCACTCAAATGAGTTATTGCAATTTTACACACATCATAAATAAAGCGGTTGTGAGCACGGCGTAAGTGGAGAGGAAGACTTTACTGTGTACACATAAACCGAAACACTAACAAGACCAGAATAAACCAACAGCAATCGACATGGTAAAGCTAACAGATAGAAACAGAACAGTCATGGACACAGAATCCAAGCCAAGAAAGTTCAGCAGAGCTCTAGATGTTCTCGGGGGTGGAGGGTCTCCGCTCCCCAGGCACCGGGCTCAGCTCCAGACGGAGGTCAAGAGGGGGAGCTCACGCTAATGCCTGTTAGCACCGAACTCTGTGTTAGCAATGCTAAGCCTGAACGCTGTCCTGTTAGCCCATTTAGACATGAACTAAGTCCTGTTGGCTGTGACTACAGTATGACTAACACCTGCACCTGACTAACCCTGTTCTGTTTTCTTATGCTTAGTTGATTCATGTTGGTCTTGTTGGTGGTTTGTGTGTTTACTAGTAAAGTCTTCATCTGCACCTACGCTCTGTCTTTCACCCATTTATTTATGACAGCACAGATATCGCTTCAAGTCGAGCTTAAATTTAAAATGTAAAAGCTGTAAATCTCAATTACATACACATTCACTCATCGTCTAAAATACCATTTTATAACGTATTCAGGGTCACTGGGGCCTGGAGCCAATCCCAGGAGACTTATGGCACGAGGTGGGGTAGACCCTGGACGGGGTGTCAATCTATCGTAGGGCACGCACACATGCGCACACACACACACACACACACACACCCTCGCACACACACACACACACACACGCACGCACGCACGCACACACACACACACGCACGCACACACCCTCGCACGCGCACGCACACACACGCACACACACACACACGCGCGCGCACACACACACGCACACACCCTCGCACGCGCACACACCCTCGCACGCACACACACACACACACACACACACACTCATTCACACACCATGTGCGATTTGGCAACACCAATTAGCCTAACCTGAATGTCTTTGGACTGTGGGAAGAAACCGGAGTAGAAGGGAGGAAACCCACCACCATGGGGAGAACATGCAAACTCCATGCACACAGACCCCGAGGTGGGAATCGAACCTAAACCCTGGAGGTGTGAGGCCACAGTGCCACTGAGCCCCTCTTAATTACATACACAAATGTAAAATTCTTGTCAATAATTAAAGATATAATAGAGCAAAAAATGAAGAAGGAGCCCATTGCATCTTTTTTATACCCTGAGTGATAAGTGACCAGTCAGGTATATCTCGATCTTTAACGTGCAGAATAAATCCTAGACCGTATCAGGTTTCTCACATTCTCAGGTTTCTCACATTCTCAGGTTCTCTCCTACGTACAGTATATGTGAGACGATAAACAGACTTCTGATGAAATCGGTAGGCATTTTAAACTTTACACACAGTTCACACAATTCACACAGTTCACTGTCATTTTTCTCTATATTTTGGACTTTTCAGGTGCTGTAATGATCCTACTGGTGTAGATACTGTATGAGTCTAGAAATTGCATTAGATGACATTTAAGAACAGCTTTACTAATAAACCAGTCAGATAAATCAGATTAATGAGATCCAATAACGTCAATGTGATAAACTACTGTATAAGTGGATTATGGTCGCACACCTTCTGTGAGTTGCCCGGGCCAACAGCGATCCCAAAGTCCTGCCTTATGAAGGAACTGTTGATGGTATACGAGATGTCGTGAAAGGATTTTCCATAATCTTCACTATCAGAAAACAGAAAATCTGGGTTATAAAGTGTTTGGTAAGAAATGAACAAGACCACAGAATTGGACGTCAGGTGTCACGGACTGACCTTCTGTAGAGTCGAATGGAGCCGTGTTCATAAAACGATGGAGCGCCAACTGTGGACAAAACCAGAATAACCTGGCAGAGAGAGGATGATATTTTACAGAATATATGATATATGCATCGGTGCATGTACACACAGCCGAGAACACTAAGGGAAACCATGCTGTAAATTACTCTATCACTATTCTCTGAATTTGTTTCTAAATATTTGCAAAAAATTTGAAATGTCCCCAAAGGTGATGAGGTGACTTACTCCGGTTCCATCGCCTACCCATGTTAAAAGAAAACTAGAGCCTTCATCTCCATGAAAGACTGTCTGTAATGGGAAAGACACAAACTTTAAGGGTAACGTTTAATGTGATACACACACACACACACACACACACACACACACACACATATATAATGCATTTAAATGTTAATTAAAGGTGTCCATGAATCATATCAACTAAATGAATGCTTGTGTTCCTGCATAAATATCTGATATAAAATCTGCTCTTTTTTCTAAGCGTTATAAATCTGATCACACATGAACACGACGCTGTCTCACGAGTCATACTGTACATCCCCATTACTGTTCAGGTTTATTTACCTGTTCGATTTTTCCCAACTAAAACTCAGATCAATACTCTCAGAATGAGTTCAGCAGGCGCAGTGTTTAAGACGAAGTGTTTTTAGAAATGTTTTTAGATTAGAGAGATGTGTGTTAGAATACAGCACATATCTTCAGTCTCGCTCAGAATAGCAGAGCTCACCATGAACCGGCATTGAGAACTCTAGCGTTATTACCATTACACATGATAGGCAGTAATAATCAGTGGAGCAGACTGGAGTTAGACTTCATCAGCGCCGCTCTCTCACCTCATACGTGTTACTGTCCAGGGCCTTGTACTCCTCGGGACTCACGGGAGTCGTACATTCCTCAAAGTTAGACTTTAGAGACCGTGTCACCCGTGTTGTACCAAAGTTGCCATCCTGGTCATCAGACGAAGACCTGGAGAATGCCATCGTTCTCCTCTCACGCCTCCCATACAGGACTTCTGCATCTACACACACCAGGGACATTGCCAGAGCAGTCAGTGTCCAGATCATCACTGCTCCATGGACAGGGACAGGACAAAGTGAGAACCCTGCAAGCTTCAGAGGTATGGGCAGTGTGTGTGTGTGTGTGTGTGTGTGTGTGTGTGTGTGTGTGTGAGAGAGAGAGAGAAGTGGGAGGGAGCGAGAGAGAGGGAGTGAGACAGACAAAGAGAGAAGGACGAAGTTGTGCTGTCTCAGTTAGTCCTGCCGCAGTCCCTGCTTAAACTAAACACACATTGGGTGACTCTTAGAATACCCGACTGTTCTCGCTCTCTCTGTCGGCTGCACATGCCACTCCTGACCCGTTCTGCCCTCTGGTTCTGTCTAACCCATCATGGTGTTCTGCTTCTGCACCGACTCACAAAAACACATCAGCACATGATACTGTTTATTTAAAACTTGAACATTGTCACAACATCGAGTTTGAGGTGTTTATTCCACCTACAAATTATATATATGCATGTGTGTGTGTGTGTGTGTGTGTGTGTGTGTGTGTGTGTGTGTGTGTGTGTGTGTGTGTGTGTGTGTATACAGTATACACACTCCTCAGCCAGAGACTGTGTCAGAAGCGTAGTGTCTGGGCTAAGGAGCAAAAGAACCGAACTGTTGCTAAAGTCCACTTTGTAATGTAAGGTGACTTTTGTAAAAGTCAACTTTGCATTTCAGCTGAAAATCAAGCTCCCAGAGTCTGGAGATAAAGCGGAGCAGCACAGGATCCAAGTTGCTTGAAGTCCAGTGTGAAGTTTCCACAGTCGGTGATGATTTGTGGCACCGTGTCCTCTGCTGGTGCTGGTCCACTGTGTTTAATCAAGTCCAAAGACAGCACAGCGTCTACCAGGAGAGTTCAAAGCACTTCATGGAGATACGGATTTCAATTTCTATTCAATTTAAATTTTATTTGTATTGTGCTTTTAACACTGGTCATTGTCACAAGGAGCTTCACAGAATCAAAAGTGTGGATACAAATACAAATTATGGAAGTTTGTATGAAATGTCAGAAAATGTGTGCGAACATAACGATCAGATCGTCCCTGATGAGCGAGCCGAGGGGAGCAGTGCCGAGTGCTGAAACTCCCTGAGGTCGTCATAGGAAGAAACCTTGAGAGGAACCAGACTCAACGGGGACCCCATCCTCATGTGTGTGATAACGGATAGCAGGGATTGAGACTGGAAGTTCAGTATAACTGGAAAATCCTCATTATTGGAGGATAAGGTACAAAACTGTTTGTGGGAATTCCAGTCCAGAACTATTGAGTGAGTGCAGTCACAAGCCATCAGAGAACCGCTGTCAGCATCAGCCGAGCCCTGGAGTCACCACACGCATCCTAAGCAGACTACATGGGGCATCCATGTGACGAGATCTCCAACCAGAAGCGGGGACCAGGGCGCGGTAGACACGTCCTGTCGAGTTACACACGTCATTCCTGAGCTGCCAGAGATCCAGACCCCCTCTGCCCTCTGGACCTGTCTGACTCTTCTGGTTGGACATCTGGTCACATGGATGCCCCGTGTGTCTCTTTGGGATGCGTCCGGTGTCTGGGGACGGTTTCACTCTACTATGAAGACGGTTCTGACCTCGACTGATGTTGACGGCTGTTTCTCTGCGGACTTGGCTACAGTCGCTCGATAGTTCAGGACTGGAATTTCCTACAAGTCTACCTGAGCCTCCAATAACTACCTGGACTCCATATTAACATCAATTAACATCTATTAACAACTGTTACACTGAACTGCCTGCCACCTACAGTAACACACAGTATGAATGCAGATCAGTTCCTGCTTTCTGTTTCAGCCAGATGAGGATGGCTGCCCTGTTGAGTTCGGTTCCTCTCAGGGTTTCTTCCTACCTGTCGCCCTCGGCTCGCTCATCAGGGATTGTCTGACCATTTTGATTCATACACAGTCACATACAAACTTAAATAATTCTTTTGATTGTGTAAAGCTGCTTCGCGACAATGACAATTGTTAAAAGCGCTATACAAATAAAACTGAATTGAATTGAATTGAATATATAAGCTGAATGCACATTTAGTACAGAGTGCAAGTAAGGACTCTGGTAGGACTAACTACAGCATAACTAATTTTCTTTTCCAGCAGGACTTAGCATCTGTCCACAGTGCCAAAACTATCACTAACTGGTTTGGTGTGGATATTTATGTATTGAAAATACTTTTTTGATTGATGTGCTGTCCTCCTCCTTGTGGGCCACACAGGTATAACATGGTTCAGCCTGGACACGGGTCATCAACTGCATTGCTGCTGGGTTGGAGGTTTGGATCAAGGCTGAGTCTCTGTGAAGATGCAGGTCCAGCCAGTCTCTACCTGGGATGAGGGACGGGGAAAGTCAAAGCACTGGCAACCCAAAGGAGTCCTTCTTCTACACAGCTGCCCTAAGGCAACTAAGGCAATTAGTTAAAACTATTCATGAATCACGTGATCTAAATTTGCCACAAGTCCATGCGTTGTCTTTTCATCCTGGCAGTGCACATGATCTTGCTGCATAAATTAGGTATAACAGTCTGCAGGTGGCGATATTGGCACATTTAAATCAGTTTCCAAAAATGAAAAATTACTTGCGTTTTTAATCCGCCAAATTTATGTTGCCCATTAAAAATGTAACAACCACTAGAGTATAGAAATAGAAATATATTCAAGTCAAAAGCAGAAGATTTCGTCACAATTGTAGCTGAGTAGAAAGTTAACTTTATTAACATTGTTCATTTTCAGTTAAAGTAGAAAGTTGTTCAAATAATAAGGACAGTAATGAGGTACAAATACTCATGCAGTAAACAACACTGATTGTTTCTACATCCACACACACTACAGGCCATTTGGGAACTTCAGTTATCCTAACCTGCATGTGGAAGAAACCCGCCGAGCACTGGGAGAAAGTCCATATGCACACAGACCTGAAGCAGGAATCGAACCCACACCCTGGTGCTGTGAGCCTACGGTGCTAAACACTGCATCACTGCGCTGCTGCGGGAGAAGTTTAATGTGTAAATAAAAAAGTAAAACCACTTCAGCCTCTAGTAACCTCTAGTTCCACTAATGTAGAGATGAGAGAATGAATCGCTCAATAATCTTCTCCAATTTATCCTGGGGTACCGACACACGTGTTAGATCTGGCTACGTTTGATCTCACTATATCATGCAGAATTCAGGATTTTCTTTGGTTTCCTGCCTCGGCCAGTTATTTTGAATTCAGAAAATTGGAATACAAAAAAAAATTACATATGATTCCTTCACTGATCTCAAACCTGTGACTGTGAAAGTTTTAGATCAGTTGAACATGCTCAGAATGCTCACAACAGTCTTCTGCCATAACAATCAATATTCTTTGACCCAAAAGGTCATTTCAGTCTGAGTCAGCAGGGCTGAGTCAAAATCCCGTGTTATATAAGGCTCTAAGTGCAGCAGTCGAAACCTCTAGGTGTGACCGCTGGTCGTGACAAGTACATCAAGTACATATTGGACCATGTCTGAACTGGAGCACTTAGAAATCACAGGGGTTACGTCCTCGGTCACAACGCCGCGAGAAACGGACGTATTGCAGGAACCCTAATCAAAACAAGTCCATTCATACTTTTCAAAGCAAAGGCTAACCTGTACTAGTCCTCAGGTCTGATGGAACACGAGCAGGAGCCATTTGTAACGTCGAATGAACAAAAAAGAGTGTTTAGAGAAAATGAATTCAAAACTGTGCAAAGGTTATCCACATTTAAAACAGTTACACTTACAGTATGAGGGGAAAGTACACGTTCATGCACGGCTATGCTTTTATAAAGAAGAACTGGACAGTATATACAAATAAATAAATGACCTCAGGTTACAGAAAACACACACACACACACACACACCAACACACACACACACACGCACGCACGCACGCACACACGCACACACCAACACACACACACACACACACACACCAACACACACACACACACGC
>JAAGKR010008895.1:14920-28944 GCA_011419295.1 Clarias macrocephalus | reverse complement strand
GAACCTGTTGGACACGTGAAGCGCAGAAGAGGTGTGCTCCGGTGGGCTAGCCTTAGCGTTAGCTTTGGCTGAACGAGTATGCCGCCGAGTCGTCACCCACTCGCCCCGCTGTGAGGCTCTACTGCCGGAGTCGGGGGCTGGTTATCTCCGCCTGCGGCACCCAGACTTTCCGCTACGGGAATAACGCTGCTCTCGCGCTCTCTAACCCTCTCTAGAGTCTGGATGCGCTCCTCTAATGCTAATATCTTCTCCGTCAGGGTGCTCACTAACACACACCTATCACAAATAAAATTATCACTAATGACGGAGGAAGAATGTCTAAACATCCTGCACTCCACACACTGAGCGAGCTGAATGGTGGACATGATAACGTACCTTTGTGCCGGAGTTGTGATTATTTGCTGATGGATTCGCTTGTTGTTGGTCAGATGATATGCGCGTTCTTTCAAAAAGCGCAAAAACTGATCAAGTCCAGTAGTATCAAAGCGTAAAAACTAGTTTGTTATTTAGTAAAAACGGGAAAAATATATAATTATAAAAATATATATATATAATCTAAAACAATCTAAAACAGTAAAAAACAAGGTTCTGAGCAGACCTTACCCAAAAGAAAACCAAAAAACAATAATAAAAGGCAGATTAAGAAAAATCACCTTGAAAAAAATTAAGAACCAATAAAATCAATCCCAGAGTGTGATAACAGTGAATGGGAAGACACTGAGTGTGATCTGAGTCCACAATCTAGCAAAAGGAAAAAGCCCACCTCACAAAAAAAACAGTTTACACAGCCAAACAAATTCAGCAGTTCCTAAAGCCCACCTTCAAAAGAAAATGCCCAGAAAAAAAAGCGCATTTCTTCTTTCCCGACATAAAAGGTTTTTGTGAATTCGCCAAATCACACATGAACAAAAAAAAAAGAACTGCAAACTCAGTCAACAAGAGATATTCAGGCTGAGGAAATTATTACCCAAGTTAAAAGGAGGAAAACACCGCCGTAAAAAGAAAAAATTATCAAGACAAACATAATCCATTACCTCTTCCTCTTAAGTATCATTACATTGCACCTCTTTTCTCTCCCTATGAATACTTTTTAAATTGCCTCTTTAAATCTAAACGGGGCCAGAGAGGCAAAAAAGCCGGCAATGGTGTATGAACTAGTAAAAGTAAAATGTATTAATGTTCTGTTTTTACAAGAGTCACATAGTGATGCAGAAAACGCAGTAGATTGGAACAGGGACTGGCCGGGGCAGGTTGTGCTAAGAACACAACAAACAGTGCTGGTGTGGGCTTCCTATTCTCCACATGGTTCAACCCTTCATCATACACAGTGGAGGACATAGAAAAAGGAAGGCTTCTTTTAGTCAAAGCCAACGTTGATAAGTTTACTTTTGTTTTTATAAATGTCTACGCCCCGACAAGTGGTCAAGACAGAATATTGCTTTTTAATACACTACATAAGTTAAATACGTGCAATGCTGAAGACTTTTTCATTTTAGCTGGTGATTTTAACTGTACCCTTGACGAAAGCATAGACAGAAACCATAGGGAGCGCCACCCAGCCTCACAGCGAGCCCTCAGCCAGCTAATCCACAGCCATGGTCTGGTAGATGTATGGAGAAGGTTGAATGGAAAAGATAGACAATATACCTGGTCCCACATGCAGAATAATGCTATCTCTCTAGCTAGGCTAGACCGGTTTTACTGTTTTAAGCATCATTATTGGGCACCAGCGGCAGTTGTCAGGTGTATCCCAGGAGCCAGAGCACCGGACATAGCAGGTAACCTTAGGGCCCTAGGACAGCATAGGTTCTCCAAGATAGTGGTACATGCTGGAGCTAATGATATACGCCTTCGTCAGTAAGCAGTTAGAGGTTAGTAAGCATAACTTTACAGAGGTGTTTAAAATCGCGAAGGCGATGTCCGAAGAAGTAGTTTGCTCTGGTCCCATCCCAATGAGACGTGGCCACATAGCTTACAGCAGGTTATGGCCGCTGAACCACTGGAGGTGCTCGGAAAATAATGTGGGTTTTTATAAATAACTGGAAGACCTTTCAGGGCAAAACTGGCCTGTTAGGGCGGGACGGTGTCCATCCCACTCGGGAAGGTGCTGCTCTCATTTCTTGTAGTATAGCACATAGTCTCAGAAGAGGCCGAGTTAATCGGTGACAATCCAGAGCCCAGGCAAGGGAGCAGACAGACAGGCTAAACCAACCGTCTGCTAGCTGCATAGAGTCGTCACTCAGGGTTCATCATATTGAGACTGTGTCTGTTCCCCGAGCTAAATTTATAAAGACTCAGAAAGTCTGTTTTAGTAATTTAATTAACATCGACACCACAAACTCAGATCACACTGAATGCGCAGCCGCACCTCTGATCTGAAGCTCGAACTGTTAAATATTAGATCTCTCGCATCTAAAGCAGTTATTGTTAATGAAACTATCACAGATCAGGAGTTTGATATATTATGTTTAACAGAAACCTGGATTAAACAGCTTTAAATGTAGCTTTAAATGAACCTCCTGGATACAGCTACATACACCAGCCCTGGCTAACTGGTAGAGGAGCGTAAATAGCGTCAAACTTAATTGACTTAAATAATCTTCTAAGGGCTTTTTAAATCGTGAAAACTTTTTAAATGGACTTATTTCAAACCTACAGACCCTATACACTGGCTCCTAGAACAACCCCTAGTCAACGGACCAAGGTTTGACTTGCACCTCCAGCAGGTAGTCGACGCAGCAGGCCCTAACTTGAGAGACACTGAAGCTGTGAGTGCCCTTCTGGATCTGAAATCGAGGCGGGTCACACAAAAAATCCTGGAACTGTGGTCTGAACAACTCACAGAGGACATCACGGCTCCTAACAAACAGGACCCTTTTCCAGAGATGGTTCTACAGTCTGACTATGGTGAACTCTACTGAAGGCCAGCCCCAAAAAAAGACTATACAGGGCAAGCAGGCAGTCTCTATTAAAGAACTGCGTCAAGGTTATCAAACAGAAACAAACTCTGCTACCGTCCGGACACTGTGTGGAGGAACAGACTTTTTCTAAATGAACAAACTGCACCAGTGTGGAGAGTGTTGTACAAACCTCCACTACAAAAGCGTACTGCTGATCTCCAGTGAGGATCCTAATGGGGCCATAGCAGTAAACGCCTTTGTTACTGTGTTAAACTCCAACACCTCAAACAAATGTCCATTTTGTTTGTTGAACGAAACTATTTTTCACTGTTTTTTAGAATGTAACAGACAATTTAAACAAATGTTTTTAATCTATTTGAAGAAAAGTTCTCAGGAACCATTTTTATCTTGGGTGCAGGCTACAAAAAAAACTAACCATGTAAAATGTCAACTATTAAACTTTCTTGTTGGGAGAAGCTAAACTTGCTGTATATGTAAGCAGGAAAAACAAAATGGAGGGAAGAGCAGGTCAGAAGGCCAGTGAGGTGTGGCGCTGTGACGTTAGGTCCAGACTGTGGCTGGCGTACAGGTTTTACAAAATTAAATCTTGAGTGTTTCAAACAACAGTGGTGCTACAATGAAATAAGTTGCTCCATAGTAGATGAAGAACTGCAATTCACACAGTTTTTTCACTGAGGAATGACTTTTAGTTAATTTCAATTTGAATGTTTTTAACCATTTATTTATCTATTTATTTATTTATTTATCTATCTATCTGTCTATCTATCTATCTATTGCAAACTCAACTATGTTCAAAACATCAACACTTTAATACCATGTAAATGTGAAGTTGATAATTAGAAAGAATGAATATGTCAGTTGTGAAAATCTAAAAAAACTCCTTCTCTCCTCTCTCTCTCTCTCTCTCTCTCTCTGCACATGCGCTGGATGTTTTTTTTCTGTAAATTGTTTATTTATTTAGTCTTCTTTTTCTTTTTCTTTATATATATATATATATACCCAATGTGACTTTAAATCATGTGACCATCGAGGAAGAGAAACCACTATATCTGGATTCATCAGAATCAGGTGGCAGACCAAGGGCAGGTTTGTTTAAAAGGTTGATTTCTCTCATCGTTTACCAGAGCTGGGTAGGTTCGGTGAACTATGATGGTTCCAGGGGACAAACGCACTGCTCTCCAATCTGTGTCAAGCAATTTTCGATGCTATTACTAGGAAATTCCATGCAACAGCCTGAAACAAAAAGCAAATAAGAGAAAGAATTAACGAACTTCTTAGAAAGAAAACATTGAGTTTGTCTGCTATATTCTATATTTAATAAAACTGTAAACCAGTGAAACCTGAACACAAACAGAAAGATGAATGTCCGTATATGTGCTACATATTTTGTTCATAATAATGAAATGAGATGCCCCAAATCGTGCTTTAAAATTCATAATAAGTTTCTTATATAGTTTTTGTAATGTCTTAACAGGGACAAAACAATGAAAGACACAACAATGTGTAAACACTCATATCTAAATAGCTTTTTCATTGTATATACTACCATATCATATATGTGTGTCTAATACTGTTTTATTCATATTTTACATTACATGCAGTTGGTAATTTACTTGCAATTGTACTTTTAAAATGTTACCTACGTATCTACAGTATAACCTTTTTCAACTACTTCAGCGGTGAATGAGAAATTTGGTCTGGCTTTTAGATAAAGTCCATATTTGATATAAATTTATTATTGTATTAATTATCTTATTATAAATATGATTTTTGTTGAATATAGTCCTTCAGAACAAGCACGGTGTCAGAAGATTCTGCTGAATCTCTTTTCACCTTTCATTCACGATAGGTGTGAATTTATTCAACTGGGTCGCTGTTAGCAAATACTGTAGGGGGTTTAGATGAATTAACAAGACAAAGCGGACGCCTCTGCCTAAATTTTATTTCCCCAGCAAATTAAATCAGACTTCATAGTTGGATTTGATACTTTGAGTGTAGTTCACAAATTTACTGAATATATTCAGATTTTGTAAAATAACACAAACAATTTCCTTCCTAGTGTCATGATTTCGGGTGCGAGGCATAAACGCAGAGGTCCAGGTGTTAAAGGAAACAATGTTTATTTAAATGAACAAAAAACAGAGAAATTAACAAACAAAGGTACTGTGATAATAAAACAAAGCAAAAACACGAATAACGGGCACGGGAAACACGAACTAAACTCACAGACATTAATGACGTTAACTCAACAGATGCAAGACAAAAACTAAACTCAAAACAACCTATTTATAAAGAAACTAATAACCAACTCGGTTCAGGTGAGCGCCCCACGTCACCTGACCGAGGTGCATAATGGGAAATGAAGTGAAATGAAACAAAACTACAACACAAATCACAGGACGCTTTGGCGCCCTCTAGGGGTTATCCCTGACACCTAGACCCTTTGTCTGCATCACAATGAACTGAAGCTCAGCACGTCTACTTTCCTTGTTTTGTTTGTGTTTCTGCACGTCTCATACTGTAGGTGTGTGTGCATGGAGAGTTTGTGTCTGATATGTGACATTCATATAAAATGCAATTGTTGATAATTGCTGATACGTGTATGTGGATAAGTTGATAAGTGTATGTTGTCAAGGTATTTGTGGACATAGAATTAGGATTTATTTATTTGAACATGGTAAAGGTGTTAATGTTTTGTACATTCCTTGAAAGATCTATTGTAAAACAATATAAAATTTATGTTTGCTTCAGCATTGGAAACAATATTGTTTTAGGCTAATTAATTATACACAATTCTTTGTTGTAGTTGGTCTGGCTTTTAGATAAAGTCCTTACATGCGCCATCTGGTGGATATTCAGTGAAGCACAACACATTTATTTAAATTCCTTAATGTTGCTTGTGGGATTTCGCAGCATGGTGCGCGATGTATTGCGGCATTTTGCAGGAAAAAGCGTGCAGCCTTAATGGCCACATCTGTATACACACACATACAGACACACATATATATACACACACTTGCTTTTTATTTTGTTGTAAATGTTTAGTTTATAATAATTATTCAGTTTTTCCTCAGATAAATATTTTACACTCCGAAGAAAAGAAACAAAAAACAAAAAACTAAGCATCTACTCTCTGTCTCATTTCAACTAATCAAAACATACTGCGCACTCACGTCTCGGGCAATGTTCGCTTTCCATGCTAACTCTCACCAACGCAAGACTAGTAGCCGTGGCTAACCACAGCCGCCCGTAATCATTATCAACTTTATGGGAACTCAAATCCAGGACAGAATCCTTAAATTAGTTTGACTCAAGATCCGAATAAGGGGTGACTTCATCAATTATTAAAAGAAAAACACACACATACACGGTCATGCAGGAAGTAAACAGACCCCTGTAAGGTCTGACAATATAATATTATAATAGTGTATCAGGGGATTATATAGATAAATAAAGGGAGTTTTTACTCAGAACTGTGTTCTGTTATTCTGTACTGCTTTGACTCAAACAGCCAATGTGAATATAAATAGAATAAATGTGTAGAGTTCACAACTAAAACAATGCACTATTAGAGTATTTTGCACTGAGTTTAGTATTTGTATTTTAATATTTTTTTCTTAATCATTATTAAATATCCATCATCAGTGTGTATGTTGGACTTGTAGCTGAATACACAGTAAAATATCAATTATGTTAAGACTTGCTGGTTAAAAATTGTAATAATACCAAAATATAGACAACACGTGTGAGGGTCCTCCACTAGAGTGTTTTGTAGTTTTTGTTGGTCGACTCAGGTTCCCAGAAGGCACCTCGGTCAGGTGATGAGTGCTCACCTGAACCGAGGTAGCTCATTAAACATCTAATAAATAGCGGTTTGTTCTGGGAAACTGGGTCGAGCATTATTGCTGTCAAACGGGCATTCTGTTTTGTTTGGTTTTTGTTTAGTTCCTTTAAGTTTATATTTTGGTTTATGTTTTGTAACCTTGGTTTCAAAAGGGCTCTATTATTGGTTTTCCTTTATGTTCCTTGTGTAGATGGATTCATGGAGCTGTCCTGTTTCGTGTTTAGTTAGGCTGTGTCTCCTCCTGTGTAAGTTCTGTTCTGTGTGTCTCCAGTGTTGGTCTTCCTCTTGTTTAGTCCTTTGCATGTACTTTTCCCTTGTCTGGTTAGATGTGTGTAGCCACATGAGTGCTTAGCCGCTAGCAGGTTTAGCCGCTAGTAGGCCTTAGCTGCTAGTAGGATTAGCCTCCAGTAGGCTAGCCTCTAGTGGGATTGACTGCTAGTAGTTCTGGTCGCTAGTGGGTTAGCCGCTAGTTTGGAATAGCCTCATGTGTGCCTTGCCTCTTGTGTTCCGGTCCCCTAGTAGGTTAGTACTAACCCGATTAGCCACTAACTCCTTTAGATACTAATCCGGTTAGGTCATCATTCAGTATAGCAGTATTCAGTGCAGCTACTAATCCAACTAACCACTAACCCATGCAGTCTTGTCTCTAGCCCCTGCTCTGGTCTCGTTCTAGTCCTGTCTCCGTTCCCGTCTCGAGTCCCTATGTGTCTTTAGTTAGTTCCAGCTCCATGTCTCCCTGTGCCAGCTCTTAGTTCCTGTGTTCAGCTCCTAATTCCCATGTCTGCTGCTAAGAGCATGTGTTTGCCCTGAGCCCTAGTTATAGTCTGAGTTTGTTTTAGTTTCTTTGTGTCTGTTTTTGAGTTTATAAATAAAAAGACTATTTCTGTTTGAAAACCCCTCTGCATTTACGCCTGTGCTATATGCCCACTGCAACTACATCAGCCGGTCTGGCCTGTAGTAACAGCCAGACCGTGACAACAGGCATCAACGCTTTGTCAACTTATCTCGCTGGAAAACATTAAACACTCAAGAACCTGAATCACACTGTCCACCAATCAGCAGAGTATTTCAGTCACACATGGTACAGCACGTGTTGTTGTTCATTAGTCACTGACTAATTAGTCACATCCTCATGTGTACCAGGTTCATGACGTCTTTGTGGTCTTTGTTTCATCGCATATAAAAGTCCCCACATGTGAATTCGTCTCCACTGACATTGTGGAAAAAACATTTCATAAAGTACAGTTGGATTTATCTCAGTATGACAAAAAGTGTCAAACACAAACAGAAAAAAAGTGTTAAAAGTAAATACAGCAGTGCGTCTTCAGGGAGCGACTTCACAGTTTCAAAGAAAAGTTAATTATAATAAATTTAAAATAAGATTTTTGTTTCAACAAATGTACATCCTGTAATTTTATACACATTTTACCTCTAAAATCAAATTCTGGTAAAAAAAAAAAAACTTTTTTTGTTAATAAATATTTGAATTGTATCACTAATATGTCAAAAATCCACTCGCAGAGATTTTCCTCATGGTGTATGTTTGTGCTATTTTGAGACACTTGTAGCTTCTTGCCTTTTCCGGAACTGTTTCCTGGAGATTTGCGTTAAACTGAAGATTTTATTTGAAGCTGTCAGCGATAAGATCTTTCCCGGTCCAGTGATAAATTCAGCTCCGTCTCATTAAGCTGATTGCTCGTACGGATTTGTTCACAATCGTGTTCCTTTCCTAACCTCGGCTGATTACAGATTATAATTATCACGTCTCCTCCTGCTTCACAGCTGGAGGACAAACCTGAGAGAAATTCACAGCTGTCAGACGCATCCTCCCCCTCACTCTCTCTCTCTCTCTCTCTCTCTCTCTCTGGGTTTTTTGCAGCTTTCATGACAGCGTTAGCTCACTGAAGGTGTGTAATTGCAGTCTTTACACTCTAATTCTCCTTTTTATTCCTGCCGCCTAAAGCCGTCCACTCTCAGCAGGGCAAATCCGGCTTATGAAGCCCTATTCGGGCCGTATTAGTTCTCCATGGGGTGCTGCTGTAATTTCCTCTTTCACCGCTGATTTTATTTTCATCTCTCTCGATCTCCAGACCTGCAGTTTACTGACAAAAAAAGGGGTGACGGATGTGTCGGATAGTTTAAAGAGCAGATGTTGCCTTTTTCTTTCAAAATAAATGTGTTTTTTTGGTACAGTGGATGGTCTGCTAATATTCTGTGCACTGATGAAAGACGGTGCCATTTCTTTAGTCAAGTCAGTCAGAGAGAGTGAATGAGGTGAGAATCAGGTGTCTCAGGTGAAGACAGTGCGTGTGATGTGACAAATAAACATGAACTCGCTCTTATGAAGTGTGAACTTGCACAACCATGAGAACCATAACACATCAGAGTGAGCTCTTTAATATAAACCTGCACTTCTGTTAGGGTGAGAGAGTCTGGAGTCTGTCCCAGGGGCCTCGGGGTACCAGGCATGGTACATGGTGGACAGGGTGCCGGTCCATTGCAAGGCACACAAACACACACTCACTTACACAAAACGAGCAATTTAGAAAAATCAGGCCAATCTGCAGACTTCAGACTGTGGAAGGAAACCAAATTATCCGGAGGAAACCCACCAAGCACGGGGGGAACATGCTGACGCAAACACTTTGACCTGGAGGCCTGAGGCCACAATATTGACGGAAGAGTTTAACCTTAACTGTAGCCTTAACCAGGACAATTCTAGCATAAGACCTCTACAGGGCTCACACCCTCAGGAGAAACATGTAGTGTCTTGCTATTCAGTAATTATTATTATTATTATTATTATTTTAAATAATACTATTTAACACCAATATTAATTTTACTAGTAAATAACCTGAGTTATTGTTGTATTCTTGGAACATTGTTGTCTGAATATAGGTGTATAAATAAAAGAGTTTTTGTCTTTACATTGGTCAGAACTCAATGATGTCTTATCCAAATCTTTCCATAGACATAAAACCAGTATCAGAAAAAGTTCTGTCTGCATATCTATCAGCACCACACAAAACTGTCTGTCTGAATTGACTGACTCTCCTGCAGTCCTCAGATCTCTGTCTGAAGTTTAATCTGCACCATCAGTGAATCTACATGTGGAGTAAAAGTGATGTTATGAACAGTTATGTGTGGGATTTAATAATCTACTTTAAAATAATCTACTAATGCGCTACTGTCTCAATGTAAACAAACACCTGCACCAATAGATATTAATTAGAGAAGATAAAGTGAATATTTTTACTGGGATTAGTTCATATTGTCACTTTGGCTGAAATAACAGCGCTGAAGTGGTAGAAGTGAATTTTAACACGCCGGAGTCGTTTTAAGACAAAACTTCATCTTTATCTGATCGACTTTTTCCATTTCTCATCTGTGATTCTCTCTCCGATTACCGAACAGCAAGTGTATTTGTCTGAGCACCAAAGAAGTACAACTTAGTGTAAACAAGGCGTCAGATACTCGACCTTACAGAATGTGATTTCTGTATGTTAATAAGTGAGACAGAGAGACACACAGACATGTACGTGGACTTCAACCTCAAATAATAATAATAATAATAATAATAATATCACTGATTACATTAAAGATCAGCAGATTATTATTAGATTTAACATTTTAACTGTTCCTACAACCTCTTTAACCATCAAGGACGCGTACTAACGCTAGTTATATAACTCAGAGTTTGTTCCAATAGTTCAGTTCACTGCAAACACAACATGACACCCAAATTCTATCAGAATAAGAAACTGGTTTTATGTGCTTTAACTCTGCTGATTTAATTACATTTACATTTAGGTCTTTGGCGTTTGTCTTATCCAGGGCGACTTACAAAATTGCTTCAGTTTCCATGATTAGTCAGATCCTTACACCGAGTTATTAACAATGGTACATCAGTCCCACTGTATATATGTATACAGTATATTGACGAGACATTCTTATCTTTTTGCTAGCAGGATTTGTTAATGAGATATGAATGTTAATGCATACAGTATGTAAAGATAAAAGGTGTGTCCGTGTTAGACATGCTACAATATCGACAATATAACAACAGCTTGCAAACCAGGCAGCCCCGCCCCTGCAGTGCAGCCGTGACCCATGTTGAGGTATAAAGCACTAAAGTATATCTAGAGAATTAACAATGAAGTGAAGGCAGATTTACATTCAATGCAAACTACACTGATGTCAGCTATCACTGGCACATGGTTTCATTTCTGTGTGGTTTTAATCCACCTGTTAAACTTAAACCTTTTCAGTTTCTGCCTCCCGTACATCCGCCACCTATACCAGAACAGGAGAAAAAACTCTCAGCATCTCCAACCTGAACATCTAAATAACAATTTTTTCTTCTCCACTTCTTCACTCCAGTGTGTGGACGAGTAACACTATGGAAATCTGCTGCCACCTACTGGATCGGAGTCACGCCATCAAGAATACTGGACTTCACACCATTAGCTAAACCTGTTGGTCACAACCGGTAGAGCACTAAAAATATTTTAAATAATTATAATTATAATTTTTTTATTATCATTGTCTAATTTTACATTTACGGGTGCTTGATGAGGTGTTATTTCATGGTGTGGCGTTATCAGGAACAAACCGAGCGAGAAAAGAAAAGGATTTTAGCATTATTTAGCATTTAGAGTAAAATGAGTGTGTCGTTCCAAGTCCAATTTAATTACAATGTACAACATTTATGTAAATTAGAACAAAATCTGTGCCAGTGTTCAGAATTAAAATTAATTTGGTCTAGAATAACGTCACTGTCTCTAAAACTCTGTGCTGGTCTTACGAGCAGATGGAGGTTTCTCATGTGTTTGAGCTTTAAAGGAGAACGCAGCCATGCTGATGCAGCTTTCGGTTGTTCACATGTTCATGTTGTTCGTGTTTATCTGCTGTGTGAAGCACAGAGCTAAAAGAATGCCGTCCGCGTGTTTAACACGCGTAAATAAGATGTGTTCATTAGCATGTTTAATGATTATATAGGATGCTTATGGCTACAACTATTTAACATACATTATCACATTATACAAACCTCCAAACCCACTTTTTGTCCAAAAGTACAGTATGTGCATCCCTGGCTGAACTCAACCCCACTGAACCATGAGCTTTGGGAGGAACTGGAGCCTCGACATCTCGACATCAGAGCCTGAGCTCACTAATGCTCCTGTAGAGTGTGAATGAACACAAATACACACACACACACACACACATGGTCCAACATCTAGTGTACAGCCTTCACAGATGAAAAGTGTGAAATGCGTTATTACTGCAAACAGAGGGGGAACACATCTGGAATGAGACATTCAACATGGATATATGGGTGTGATGGTCAGGGGTGCACAAACTTGTGGCTGTATAGTGCATATGCTCAAAATATGTAGTATTAAACCTGCTGTTATGTGTAGTACCACTGCTGGTCGCTCTCGATCTCATTAGAAGGTCTAAAGCGATGACTCTTCACTTGATGACTTTCTGCTCATCAGCCGACAGAATTCAGCTTCAACCAGGTTTTATTACAAGAGAGAGAAAGAAAATGTATATCTGAATATTCTGATTGATTTATATTTAGCAAATACTGTATATTAAAACACTCAATATAATGTTAGATTTAGTTATTATATATTTATTATAATTAGAGTTTTCAGTTATTATATAAATTTTACATTTTATTGACTTGAGACCTGCAGTATAAAGTGATATAATAGCAAAGCATGTTCATAAACTCCTATAAAAAAATAGAAATAAAATGTAAAGAATTATAATATTTAATAATTATTTACATATTTAAATTGAAAAATCAGTTTATGCATTTTTACACACAATCTGATCAACAGAGCATCAAAAACAATTAATAAAAGTCTACACACAGCCAAACAGAGCGATCGCACTCTTATTCCACACGGAGATGAACGAATGTCCGAGTGTCTCTCACACCGAGCTGCGGGCCTGGATGATGTCGACTCTCATCTGCTCATTACAGAACATCCGCCTGTAGCATAAGTAAGTGTGATCGAGTCTCCAGCTCATTCTACTCGGGGTTACATCGTTATTAACGCTATCCTACACCAACAGAATCTTTATGACAACCCGCTGTAGTGATGCACAACAATACACGAAATAACAACAACCTCACCTTCTCTCAAGGTCATCAGGGTTCCCCATCACCATGGAAACGTGTGAAACTATAAGCAGGCAACACAGATCAGATCAGGGCGGTTGTGATCAGAGCAGTGTGTCACATTTTAGATGTTTCTAACAAAAGAGTCACGTTTTAAACACAGAAACGTCCCACGTGTGCGAGCAGGAACAGATAATAAAGCTGAATATCCACAATGTACAGATAAATGTCTTTCATTTCTGGGATTTTTTTTTTGGTTTGTTTGTTAAATGTGTTCAATTAGGGTTAAAAGTTAATCCCTTTTTAAATTTTAACAATTTTCTGTATCATTCACTACAACCACACACACACTGCAGAAACACAAACACACACATGAGGACTGTTACACTTATCTACAATTTTATAAAATAAGTCAAGTCAAGTCAAGTCAATGTTATTTATATAGCGCTTTTAACAATTGACATTGTCGCAAAGCAGCTTTACACAATAAAAAGAAGTAAGTCTGTATGCAATGTGTATGAATCAAAATGATCAGATTGTCCCTGATGAACGAGCCGAGGGTGACGGTGGCAAGGAAAAACTCCCTGGGATGGTAAAAGGAAGAAACCTTGAGAGGAACCAGACTCAACAGGGACCCCATCCTCATCTGGGTGATAACGGATAGCAGGGATTGATCAACTTAATAATGTGTACTGGAAGTTCAGTGTAACAGGAGATGTGTTAAAATTAAAAGGAGTCCAGTTTGTTCCTGGAGGCTCAGGTAGACTGTAGGAGATTCCAGTCCTGAGCTATAAAATAAGACAACAACAAATCAATTATAGAATTATGAAAGTTATTTTCTAGAAAACCTTTAAATCAGCTCAAAAAAAAAATTTAAGTTACATTTTTACAAATATTTTAAGCAAAGAATTTATGTTGTATTGACCGATAATTTAGATCTTTAATTTTAAGTATGTATTTCTTTGTGGGAACAAAAATTATGTGCCAATACAGAAAAACAGCAACAAATAAAGTGTATATATATATATAGAGAGAGAGAGAGAGAGAGAGATTTGTCCCTTATTTTAAGAACTGTATATATTCGATATATTTTCATTTGCTTTCACGATTTTCTTTTTCAATTTGA
>JAAGKR010008895.1:0-14900 GCA_011419295.1 Clarias macrocephalus | reverse complement strand
CTATAAAAAAATAGAAATAAAATGTAAAGAATTATAATATTTAATAATTATTTACATATTTAAATTGAAAAATCAGTTTATGCATTTTTACACACAATCTGATCAACAGAGCATCAAAAACAATTAATAAAAGTCTACACACAGCCAAACAGAGCGATCGCACTCTTATTCCACACGGAGATGAACGAATGTCCGAGTGTCTCTCACACCGAGCTGCGGGCCTGGATGATGTCGACTCTCATCTGCTCATTACAGAACATCCGCCTGTAGCATAAGTAAGTGTGATCGAGTCTCCAGCTCATTCTACTCGGGGTTACATCGTTATTAACGCTATCCTACACCAACAGAATCTTTATGACAACCCGCTGTAGTGATGCACAACAATACACGAAATAACAACAACCTCACCTTCTCTCAAGGTCATCGGGGTTCCCCATCACCATGGAAACGTGTGAAACTATAAGCAGGCAACACAGATCAGATCAGGGCGGTTGTGATCAGAGCAGTGTGTCACATTTTAGATGTTTCTAACAAAAGAGTCACGTTTTAAACACAGAAACGTCCCACGTGTGCGAGCAGGAACAGATAATAAAGCTGAATATCCACAATGTACAGATAAATGTCTTTCATTTCTGGGATTTTTTTTTTTGGTTTGTTTGTTAAATGTGTTCAATTAGGGTGAAAAGTTAATCCCTTTTTAAATTTTAACAATTTTCTGTATCATTCACTACAACCACACACACACTGCAGAAACACAAACACACACATGAGGACTGTTTAGTTACACTTATCTACAATTTTATAAAATAAGACAACAACAAATCAATTATAGAATTATGAAAGTTATTTTCTAGAAAACCTTTAAATCAGCTCAAAAAAAAAATGTAAGTTACATTTTTACAAATATTTTAAGCAAAGAATTTATGTTGTATTGACCGATAATTTAGATCTTTAATTTTAAGTATGTATTTCTTTGTGGGAACAAAAATTATGTGCCAATACAGAAAAACAGCAACAAATAAAGTGTATATATATATATAGAGAGAGAGAGAGAGAGAGAGAGAGAGAGATTTTTCCCTTATTTTAAGAACTGTATATATTCGATATATTTTCATTTGCTTTCACGATTTTCTTTTTCAATTTGAAGAGCTGTTTTTTAGACATCTTAGCAAGTGAATTATTCTAGAATATTCTTCTGGCCAAACCTACTGTATATAAAATTTCTTAAAATAAAGTTACAACAAACAAGATTATTAAGCTCATTTTACTAAAATTGCAAGACAAAATGTCTTATTTTTGTTGCCAGATAATTTTGTTAGTTTTTAGGAATTTATTTCTTGAAAGAAGCAAAATGAACCGCCTTTACTTCTTTAGTAATATAGCTGGCACAGAGTTGACGAGAACATGGATGGAGCCAAATACAGAACAATCTTAGAAGAAAACCTGTTAGAGTCTGCAAAAGACTGAGGCGGAGCTTCACCTTCCAGCAGGACGAAGACCCCAAACACACCGCCAGAGCTACAACAGAGTGGTTTAGATCAGTAGAGTATATTCATGTGTCAGAACGGCCCAGTCAAAGTCCAGACTTGAATCCAACTGAGAATCTGTGGCTTGCTGCTCACAGACGGTCTCCATCCAAACTGCTTTGTTTTTTGAGTTTGAGCTATTTTACAAAGAAGAACGAGCAAAAATTTCCCGATGTAGATGGGCAAAGCTGGTGGAGACACGCCCCAAAGACCTGCAGCTATAATTACAGTGAGAGGTGATTCCACAAAGTATTGACTCAGGGGGGTGAATACAAATGCACACCACACTTTTCAGATATTTATTTGTAAAAAAAAAAAAAAAAATTGAAAGCCATTGATCATTTTTCTTTCACTTCACAATTACAGTATGTGAGATTTTGTGTTGGTCTGTCACATAAAATCCAAATAAAATACATTCACCTTTGTGGTAGTAACATGGGTGTGGTAAAGTTAAAGGGGTGCGGAAACTTTTGCAAGGCACTGTATTAACCTAGACAGGTGAGGAACCATAACTGGCAATTTCATTGCAACATAAAAATTACATCAACATAAAATTCTAAAATAATGACAAAAGTCTTATCTTAAATCTAATGAAATTAAAGCATCTGCAAAAATCGCCATCATCAGTAATCAAGGTAAAGGGAATCCATCAGGTTCATACAGACCATAATAAGTGCTTTAGATATTTTATTGCTATTGCAGTATTCATGGAAAATAAACAGCATTAGATCAGACCTATGATCAATACGTCCACGTTTCAGCATTTTCAATGTTTTGTTGAATGAGTTATGGTAAATAAAAATGAACAGGATTAGCAGTGGAGATCACAGATCCAGGTCGTGCTCTTGTAGTCTCATGAATATTCATGTGCAAATGTTCTTCATGCTAATGAATATGTATATCATATGATTAATGTTTATCATGCTAATGAATATTCATGTATACATGGTACAGCTAACATGTTCAAGAATATTGATGCTATTTATAATAATGTAATTTACATTCATAGCATTTGGCAGATGGCCTTATTCAGAGCGACTTACAGAAGTCCTTTGAAGTCTCCATCATTAAATACATCCTGATACTGGATCAGTAGGTCAGGGACTAAGAGTACTATTGTTATTTTTTAAAAAAAGCTGATACTGTAGTTGGGGAAGTCATACAGTAAGAAAAGCACACAGAGAACTCAACAGAAATTTCACATCCATTTAAAAATACTGCTTTTAACGTATAAAGCATTAAATGTTCTCGCGCCGCAGTATCTGAGTGAACTGCTAGTGTCTTACGATCCGCCACGCCTACTTCCATCAAAGTATGCAGGCTGCCTCTCAGTACCGCGTATTATTAATATGTGGTACTGTTATCTCTCCTTCTCTTCTGCTCTCTCTCTCTCTCTCTCTCTCCCTCTAACTGTCTCTCTGTCGAGCTACACATGCCAGTGATCCGGATCCCTCTGCCCCTGGAGATGTCTTACTCGTCCTGGTGCCCTGCTTCTTCATCACATGGAGCCCCGTGTGGTCTGCCTGGGACGCGTGTGGTGACTGGGGACGGTTCCACTTTTCCATGAAGACGCTCCTGTCCTCGGCTGATACAGTCAGCTGTTCTCTGAGGACTCGTGACTTCAGTTGCTCGATAGTTCAGGACTGGAGTTTCCTACAGTCTACCTGAGCCTCCAGTAACCAACTGGACTCAATTTTAACTTAAACACGTCTCACATACACATTCACATCTCATACAAACTTATATACAGTGGAACCTCGGATTGCGAGTAACGTGGTTTATGAGTGTTCCGCAAACCGAGCAAAGATTTTAATTATTTTTTATAAGAGTATCATGCTTCACACATGCGACTCTTATTTTGACACCAAGCGTCACTCTCCCTCCTTCCCCCCACGGCTTCAAACACAGAAATTCTGCTCGTGCGCGCGCAATTTGACACCTAAACACACGCACACACTCACAGACGCTTTCTGCCCTTTTCACCCCTCCCGGCTTCACAAACACACAGAAACTCTGCTCTGTCGTGATTCTTTTCAAAGGTGAGGTGCTGGTTCATTTTTTTTATTTATTTATTTTTTTTTTTTTACAGCAGTGATTCCCTTAGTATGCGCTCACGCCTGGTCAGAGAGATTTCTTTTTTTTTCCTGTTAAAACGGTGTTTCCGTGTTTGTGTGTGTTTGTTGTGAAACTTAAGTGATTTTGTTAGTATGCGCTCGTGCCAGTCTCGCTTTTTTCCGTTAAACCGGTGTTTCCGCTGTGTTTATGCGCTTGTGAAACTTAAAAAGTGAGTCTGTTAATTTACGCTCATGTCAGTCTCAGAGGGATTTTTTTTTTCCTGTTAAAACGGTGTTTCTGTTGTGTGCGTGTGTTTGTTGTGAAACTGTTGTGGGGGGAGGGAGGAGGAGTGTTACTGTGTAAAACGAGGCGAGAGAAGGGGCTAATTCCACACACACACACACACGGCGCGTGCGCGCACCAACGGAAACATTTATCTGTCAGGATTTATTTGTACTTTTTTTAAAGGTAAAGTGCAGATTAATTTGTTTTATTTTCATTTTATAGATTGTATTAATTATTTTATGTATTTATTTTTGGGGGCTGTGGAACGAATAATTTGAGTTTAATTTGAGGAAATGATGATTTGGTTTAAGAGTGTTTTGGAATAAGAGCCCACTTCCGGAACGAATTATGCTCGTAATCCAAGGTTCCACTGTAATTCTTTTGATTGTGTAAAGCTGCTTTGCGACAATGTCAATTGTTAAAAGTGCTATACAAATAAAATTGAATTGAATTGAATTGAACACTTTTTTAAATTCAAATTTGAGTACTTTCGAAAGATGTAGGTCTTTACACGTGGTATGAGGACTGCCGGTGACTCTTCAGCTCTTCAGGTATCAAGGGAAAGTTAATTCTACCACATAAGAGCCAGTTTTTCCTTGTACCCTGAGAGATGGAGAGATCAGTTGAGCAGTGCTGGAGAACCAGAGGGAACTTGGTGCAGTGCAGGAATATGATGAGCTCTGTGAGATAAGTGGGTGCTGCCTCTGGAGGCCTACCTGTGTTTTGTGTTTTGATTCTGAGACAGCAGCTACAAGAAGCCAGTGGAGGAAGTGGAGTAGTGGGGTGGGGTGGGAGAATTCAAGAAAATTTTAAAAGCTGCTGCATAATGGATCCGTTTCAGAGGTCAAATGGTGATCAGAGGCAGACCTGTGAGGAGCAAGTAGGAGTAGTCCAGAATCTAAATGGCAAGAGATTGAAGAAGCAGCTGAGTGGCCTGTGTGGAGAGAAATAGATGAAGGCTTCTGAAGTTTTTGAGAAGAAATTGATGTCAGGTTAGCATTTTGAGCAATAAAGGGGCAGCTGATCCACAAATAGCCCAAGATTGCATACAATGACCAGAGATGTGATCTGACAGTTGTCCATAAGGAAGACAGGATCCTGATGAGGGAATAAATCACCAGGAATGAACAGCAGTTCAGTTTTGCTGGTTAATTTTCAGCCAATGAGCCGAATGAGCAGTTACGGCTGCAACTTTAAAACCTGGGCTGCTCTGGCCCCTCATGACATGGCTCCACAGGGCCTCTGGGGATACTTTGGGTGCTGTGGATGACAGGGTGGAGTGTTCATGGATCAGACTTGTTTGACCAGTGTATTCGATGGTGCTTGATTGGATTGGGATCTTGGCGGTATGGGACCGGTGCATGGCAGGCTGCGATGCTCTGTGCGTTCTGATTCATTTCTACCATAGTCTGCATTGAGTTCTTTGGTGATTTGTTCTGCTCTGGCTTTTCTGTGGGATTGGACCGGACAGGCTTGGACATAGTTATACTGGGGTATAACTGACAGTCACACACCAAGAGATATGTGAGTATAGAGAGTGAACAGATCAGGACCATGCACGGAGCTTTGTGGGACCCCAGTCTGCAGATAGTTTGGAATGGGACCATGTCACCCAATATGACCAACCTTCCTGAGATGTTTCCATAACAACTGGGCATGAACCTGCTGCATTCCAGAGAGCTAGAGTTTGTCCCGAACAATGAATGCAACAGGTACATGACTAGATGTTATGAAAAAATTGATGCTACTAGTGATGAAGCTGCACAGGCATTGTGAGGTGGTCCGGAGCATTGTGGAAGGGATCTGAGCATGGATTGGTCCAATGAGTAAGATTGGAGAGCGAGATGATTTTAGCAGGAGCTCTTCTGTTGCTAGTTTAGAAGAGAACAAGAGGAGCAGGAACAAGTGGAGAAGGAGTGAAGGTCTTCTCATCATAAAAAGTGCCAAGCGTACCATATATTCAGTATAAGTCAGTATTCAAAAATCATTTTAAAATTTTGAATTCTACCGAATGCATATCACTTTTCCACCATCATAATGTGCAAAAAAGCTAAACATGAACCATCATGAGTCAGGGACCATCTGAGTGTGTGTTAATGATGATTGTGAATTCACGACGTGTTGGAAAAAGACTGGAAAAAATGTTTATGTGTAACTTCAGTCATTGTGAAAAAGCTCAGTGTGTTAAAGCTCTGAGTTACCCACCAGAAGGTTGGTGGTTTGAGCCCCGGCTCCAGAAAGCTGCTGCTGTTGGGAAGTTGAGCAAGTCCCTTCATGCTGTCTGCTCCAAGTGCTGACCCTGCACATTGACATCAGTGTCCTCACTAATCAGGGATACCTGAAGAACAATTCCTCTCCCTGCCAGCAGAGGTCATGATCACCAGAATACTAATGCAACCTCTTGGCTCCACGTCCTCTCTACTTCCTGTTTGTTGGTTCTAATGGCCTGTGAAGTGCTGAGTGAGTCCTGGATTTCTCACGGTGCCTCCGCATGTCCTGCTTGTTCATCGCTCCGTAAATTATGGTTTGGATTTTGAAACATCGATCAAGCTCAGGCCAGGTGTGTTACAGATTCACACTCGTCGGTTGGCGGCTCAGCGGTTAGCCCTGGATTAGTGTTTTATCAGCATTGAACTTGTTTTCTTCTCGCTGTGAAGTGTTTAATCTGTAGGAAAAGTCTTGATGACAGCAATCTGATACTGAAGGGTTTTTAATTAGAGGCACATTGAAAATCATCAGAGAGGCGTCGCTTCTCCAGCTGTCGATCACAAGAGATATCTATAAATAATTACGCTGACATAGAATATAACATCAAACATGATCTGCTTTTTACTGATTAAAGGGAAACCTGTGTGTAATTGTTGCCTTTACGCATCTTTACACATTTTTTCAGACACTTTGTGTTTCTCTCCAGTTGTTTATCTTCATACCGTCTGCTTGATACACGCCCTGGGCAATACAAGAAACAGTGAAAATGAAAATCAAATCAAATTCAGGTGCAACAGCGCTGTTCTCATCTCAGACCTGCTGTAAATCAATATTTAATAAAGAGTCAAAAATCCGAACAGAAGAAAAGCTGCTTCGATTAAAATCACAATGTTTTTTAAATCTTCCTCCAAAACTAATTATAGCGATACATCAAACCGACAGCAGTACTGTGTGTGTGTGTGTGTGTGTGTGTGTGTGTGTGTGTGTTTGTTATCTGATCTGTACTACACACACTATCAGACTAGCAGACGTGTAACTGATCCTGAGTGAATCTGGACACGAGCGGTGTCGATGTGTGTGTAGATTAAACTCTGCGCTCGTCCGCTAATGATTAATGAGAAACACGGCCGCGTTTATTCACGCCGCGTGTGTTTTACGTACGTTATCTCTCACTCTATCAACCTTCGGCTTCTTTCATTCGGTTTCCTCACGGGTCGCTGAGTCACGAGGAAACGTTCATTTATCTCAATAGTGCTCTAAATAACACAGCTGACATTTAACACTGGCTTCATTCTGATGGATCGCTCTTTTACTGTGTGTGTGTGTGTGTGTGTGTGTGTGTGTGTGTGTGTGTGTGCTTAGAAGAACACTGGTGCGCAAGAAGTTTCTGAAAAATATATTTTAAAACAGCGGCTGTGACAGTGCGCAGGTTTATATTAATGCGCTCGCCCTGATATGTTTTGGTTTCCATAGTAACGTGCGGTTCAGAGGGCCGTGTACAGAGCGCTGGGGATAAACAGGTTTCTTTTTAACTGTGTAAATTGCTGACATGGTGACATTTTCTGTAAGGAGAGATGTGTGTGTGTGTGTGTGTGTGTGTGTGTGTGTGTGTGTGTGTGTGTGTGTGTGTGTGTGTGTGTGACATGAGTGTAAGGAGTCGCCAGTGTGAGCGCCATGTAACAGTCGGAACTGGAATCTTCAGGAAAGAGGGAGGAGTTTTACGCGGCTTCATGGTTTCTTGGTCACGTCACCAGCTGCCATGTGTCTCTTATTAGATTGAGGCTGGTGACAGAACGAGTGTTTATCGCTGCTATAACATAAGAGACAACAGGAACTCATTCAATCCAAAGACATCAAATGTATCTGTAAATGGATATGAAGTATGACATCATTGATTATTAGATTAAATGATGTAAGTGTTGGAATAAAGCTGTGCTTTTACACATCATCATCCTCTCTGACTGACGGTCGTGTGGTCCATAAACACCGTCCTTGTGCATTCTGATGCATATGTGACGAATCAAGGCGTCTCCTTGTTCTATGTTTGCATGAGGGGAAACGTCCTGGTAATTAATCTCGAGTTACGCTCGGACAGGACGGCCAGTTTTGTTCCCCTGACTCAGGATTTGAGCGAGCGACCTAATGATGGTTAGAGACCTCCGGAGGTGTCTGTCTGTTTAAACATACATGTATTAACATTATTAGAGAGACGTCTCTCAGAGGACAACAGTGTACTGTACAGAACTGTAGCACAGAGCTAAGATAATAAACCAGAGGTCTAACACTGCCCCCTAGTGGAGACTGCAACACTCTCTGTATATAATCACGTTACTGTACGGGTAAACAGATAATAAACTAAATGTCCAGGATGAAAGAAAGAACATGGAGTCCATAAAGGAATACAAATCGACAAAGGTTTCGAGAAGGAAGCTGTCATGAGTCTCAGAATCAGAAACAAAGCTGCTGATTGGTCGGCAGCTGCAACGCCCCCTGATGACATCATCAGATGTCAAAAAGGACTGAATTTGTCGAGCATTTTGTACTTTAATCCAAGACACTTTAAACTGTATAATATGAAGTCCATAAAATAAAACTCCTATGAAACTCGAGACAAAGGTGAGATGGAGAGACACACAGAGAGACAGACAAAGAAACGATGTCACTGAATCTTTCTGCCCTCATGACGCACTTCCCCTTGCCCATGTGCCCTTGCCACAGGAAATGAAATCAATGTCACTTTCACAAATGCCGAGGCGCTGGACCGAACCGAACTGGGCCGGATTCAGAATCTCAGTGTGTGTGCTGTGTTTATACTCTCACTCTTACTCTCATAACACACACATGACAGCTAGTACACATATCTCCTTTATTTGATGAATACACACACACACACACACACACACACACACACACACACCTACAGTCCTGATATAAAGAACATCAGAACATAAAACTCGCTGCCACTGCGTCTCCTCCAGCTCCACTCCTCTGTTACTTACTCAGAGTTTATATTCACTTTTTATTAATAAGTTAATAAGTTTAATTCTTATTACAATTTTTTCGACATTTTATTACAGTGGAACCTTGAATCACGAGCATAATTCGCTCCGGAAGCGGGCTCATATTCCAAAACATTCGTAAATCAAATCGTATTTTCCCATAAGAAATAATGGAAACTCAAATTATTCGTTCAACAGCCCAAAAAAATACATATATAAAAATAATTAATACAAAATATAAAGTTAAATTATTTAAATTCATTTATGCGTGCAGGAGTTGTGTTTGTGTGTGTGAAGCCGAGAAATCCATTTGTTCCTTTTCTGTATCTAACCTCTCTAATGAAACTTGCTTTTACGCATGCGCACACACGTGTGTTATAATAAACAGTACACGCGCACAGTACACACAAGCATACAGACACAAAATAAAAGATGCTTTATACACACACGTGGTCACAGTGTTATAGTAAACAGTACAGGCTGCACTGATGTTGACTATATCAGTGAGAGACGAGCACTAAGACCCAGCAGGGGAGACGATTACCCACAATTCAGCAGCGCAGAAAAAAAACATTGGCTCAGTTGTGATCACGTGACGCTCGGCGTCAAAACAAGAAGCGCATGCATGATACATGATACTCAGTACTCGTAAACCAAGACTTGTTCATTTTTCAAGTCAAAATTTATTAAAAATCTTTGCTCGTCTTGCGGAACACTCGTAAACCGTTTGCATGTTCTCTCACAGTCCAAAGACATGCAGGTTGGGCTAATTGGTGTTCCCAAATTGCCTGTAGTGTATGAATAAGTGTGTGAGTGAGTGTATGTGTGTGTGCGATGAATTGGCACCCTGTCCAGGGTGTACCCTGCCTCGTGCCCAAAGCCTTCTGGGATAGGCTCCGCCCCCGCAACCCTGAATACAGGATAAAGCAGTATAGAAGATGAGTGAGAGTGAGAGAGAGACTGGAATTTTGTAGGTGGACAAAATTGTTATGATTAATCTCAGTATTTTTGTAATTATCTGAAATGTTATGAAAGTCGTTTCCCAAAAATTAGTCAGAATTTTATTATCAGATTATTATTATTAGTAGTAGTAGTGGTATTAACAGTTATTATATAATTTACAATCTTTAAATAATTAGTCAAATCAGGGAGAACTTTGGGAAAATGCATTAAAGGTTTGTGATACTGTGCAAAAGTCTTGACCCCCTTATTCATGCATATTTTCTACCAAAGAGGCAGGTTTGCTCTATTTTGTGTCTCATTTTCAGTCCAGTCCCTGTACCTGAGCCGTTCCAGAGGAATGTTTTGTGTTTCATAAGTCACTGTCATTCAAACATTAAAACACACCTAACTTCAGTCCTGAGCCGGTGAGAAACAGGTGCAGATGATGAGAGATGATCAGGAGGTGATTAGTTCACTGCGGATGGTGAACGCTGAGGGGTTGGAACAGACGAGAGGGGAAACGAGGTCACTGCTGAGGTTCAAACAAGCAGTTTTTAAATCATATCTTTAGGCTCTTTGCAGCCTGACGCAGGAAAATATTTGTTCCCATTTCATTCATTTAATTAAATTTAATGTGAGGGGATCAAAATTTTCTCATGGGTGTTTAAGATGATTAAACATATTGAGACGTACTGAAATCATAACTCAGAAATCTTGACATAATGAGTCAAAACTTTGAGATAATAAATTACAATTTTGCGAAATTCAAATCAGAATAATCAGTCTATAATATGATGAAAAAATTGCGATGCTTTAAAGGTACGTCTTTAGATTCTAAGTCTGGAGATAATAATTAGCATTAATGGAGCTTTAACACTAGTGTAATACACTAACAGGTTATGTTAGCTCACCACAAAGACAAAATGTTAATCAATAATTGCAGCATATTTTTGTGTTTGTATATGCACACACACACACACACACACACACACACACACACACACACACACACACACAAATCTTGCATTCCGAGTGTGAAGTGGCTGAGAGCAGAGAGCGAATGCTGATGCGCATCAGCGTCTCTTATCCGAAATAAAAAGGACAATTTCATGCAGTTTAGTGACCTCATACGCAGCTCCTTTTCATTTCCGCTGAAAATGGAATTGACGAAGCGGAACATCGCTGTGAAAACACCTTTATTACCTGCCGCAGTCCTGAGGACGTTTTTAATCTTTCATCTTTCTGCACTGCGTCGCTCCTGACACGCGGCTCCTGACGCTGATGTGTTCCCCTGCGCGGGGTCATTAGTATTCAGATAGACTTTAGCGCTTCAGCATCTGTGCAGATGGAGAGATATGTTAATGGAGCAGTGTGTGTGTGTGTGTGTGTGTGTGTATGTGTGTAAACAGAAGGAGCTGAAAAAAGGCCAGTTGACTGTAATGTAGACTGAAAAAAAAAACTTAGAAATAAATATGACTTAAATAAACCTGAGCACAATGTACATGATGATAATAATAATCATAATAATAACAGTCTGTTTAATATTAATTAATTATCTCACTATTTCTATTTACTCTTTAGCAATATCACTGTAAAAATGTGTTTTGAGTGCTTTAAATATATTTAAATCATTTAATTATTTATCAGTTATTTGCCTTGAGCGTAATTATTAACAATTAAACTAGTTTTCAGTCAATTTTCAACATTAAATTAATGATATTTTGAAGCACTGAAATCAAGCACTCTCTACACTTGGCTTTTCTCCCATGTGAGTAACAGGACTGATTTCCTTTTAAATAATAATAATAATAATAATAATAATAATTTATAGGCCCCTTTCAAGCACCCAAGGACACTTTACATTGAACATAAAAGGTAAGAAAGGTAATAAAGAACTGAGAACAAAATCAATAAAAAATTATCAGTTAAGATTCACTAGATGATATTAAAATAAAATAAAATTAAATTAAATGAGTCAATCATTGATTTATATGTAGAAATCAAATCATTAAAAAAAGTAAATACATGAATAAATAAATTATATAAAGCAAACACTTTCTTTAAACATCCAGTTAACAAATAACAAATTTGCTTGACTAGCGTCTATGCTAATAATGCGACAAGGACATTTCATTCTATGACGTTTCACTTCTTTGTCTTTTCTGTAACAGGGCTGTACTTTTAGAGTGAACTAGTTATCGAAATATCATAAAAATATTTTAGAAAAATAGAACGAGAGGAGATGATTTTTAGGAAATTTGCATGATGCAACTTCCTGTACAGGTGGATGTGTTCAGGTAACACGGCTGAGTCAAACTAAAAGGTCTCACTTATAATGACTGAAATTATCATGACTTTATAACATCTCATATTTCACCTGTTCTGACTGCATTCACATTTAAGGCATTTGGTCGACCGTATATCTTATTCCTAGCCCTTAACTCTCTACATCTGAGCAGCTGGGGTGCCAAAACTTTAAGACAGCCATTAAAAGGCAGAAATATATATATATATAAATGCAGTACATTACTCAGGTTTTCAGAAGCACACTGTTAGTGATCCAAGATTGATCCAAGAACGATTCCTAAAGGGTCGCAGGAGGCCTGGAGCCTGTGGGGGGGCCTGGGGGTGTCTGGGCACTAGGTGGGGTACCCTGGATGGGGTGACAATCCATCGCAGGGCTCACATGTACTATAAGAAATATGGAAACTAGACAGTTTGACTAATCTGTATGTCTTTGGACTGTGGGAGGAAACTGGAGTAGCCAGAAGAAACTCATAAAGCACAGGGAGAGCGCACGCACGCACACACACACACACACACACACACACACACACACACACACACACACACACACACAGAGGGCTCAACCCTGACCCTGGAGGTGCAAGGCAACAGTGCTGACCACTAGGCCAGCCAAAAGGTAAGGGTATGTCCACTTGCCACAAATACTCCCCTCCCAGGTACCCAATGTTTTAGGGGCAGTTTCTTACGGGGTCAGGTTGCCAAGTCTACACCTGATTGTATCTGATCAGTTGAGGGTGAAGGCCCTCACTCAAGGACCCGACAATAGGCTCGACACTGGGCTTGAACCAGGAACCTGATTTCTGATCTGATTTTTGATTTTAGTCGTAGTGGAAGTATAACCAGCCAATCAAATGATTCGATTTTGGAATTGATCCAAACGGGTGTCAGCATTACATTTAGGCATTTGGCCGACGCCCTTATCCAGAGCGACTTACATTTTTATCTCATTATACATCTGACCAGTTGAGGATTAAGGGCCCCGCTCAAGGGCCAAACAGGGTCAAGTTGGTCGTCATGGGATTTGAACCTGGGTCCTTCCAAACCTAACCACTAAGCTACCCCTGACCCCTTCCAGATGTCAAGGTCACATCAAGGTCAAATGTCAGAAATGGTTTACTTTAATAGATTCCTTCCTGATTTAATTCTATTTCAAACATGTTTTAAGCCAAATAAATAAATAAATAGTAACAAGGACAAATAGACTAGATTATATTTAATAGATTTATTCACAGACTGCACAGTAATCATTTTACTCTAAACATCAAGTCAGGTTGGACCGGGTCTAATGTTATGCAGTAATACTCACTCACTCTCACGCATCATCACAGACATCACAGACACACACATACACTCACTCATTCACACACTACGGGCAATTTGGAAACTCCAATTAACCTAACCTACATGTCTTTGGACAGTGCTAACCACTACACCACCGTGCCACCTGCAGTAATACTACACTTGTAAATAATGAGAATAATATTTAAATTGTTGGATTATGTTCATAAATAAACCTGTACTGAAGAGGAATGGATGCGTTTATCTGGTTTTCTGATACTCAGCTCACTTTGGCTTTGTCTGTACATCTGGATTCCACCTGCTGCTCCACAGCTGCTCTCAGGCTCAGGGTTTATGGGTACGAGAGCTAAAGAGAGGGAGAAAAACACATTTATATCATGTAAAACCTTCAGCCTCTGAAATACACAGATTACTGTTTTAAATAAAAAGCGCTATAATTACACAGCTGATAATATCTCCTCTATAAAGCATGAGCGTTCAGAGTCAGGCATCACTTTAATCCAGTTTTGATGACTTTTTTTTATACAACAGACGAACACATCCAGATGTTTTAAAAATCTAAGTCATTAAAAACCTGACACAAGTAAGAATATGACTGAACTCTGAGGAACATGTGTGTTTGTTTAGCTTTTGTTTCTGCAGGGTTTTTTCCTTTTTAAAAAAATCACCATCGTCAATCAGATGAAGCACAGCGGAGGTCAGTGTTTGTGAGATGAATTTACATCAGCTAGAATTTATAAGTCTTTAATCACTGGGTAAACTGTTTCTCTGCTGCTGTTGCCATGATCACGGAGCAAACGTCAGGGTTGAAATGAGGAAAAGTACAGAAAAGTGTGGGAGGACGAGTGAGTGCTGAGAACTACACACACACACACTCACACACACACTCACACACACACTCACACACACACTCACTCACACACTCACACACACACTCACACACACACTCACTCACACACTCACACACACACTCACACACACACTCACACACACACTCACACACTCACGCACACTCGCGCACACTCTCGCGCACACACACACACACTCACACACACACACACACTCACACTCTCACACACACACTCACACACACACACACACACACACACTCACACACTCACACACACACTCACACACACTCACACACTCACTCACACTCACACACACACTCACACACACACTCACACACTCGCGCGCACACACACACACTCACACACTCGCGCGCACACACACACACACACTCACACACAGACACACACACACTCACACACACACTCAC
>JAAGKR010008894.1:0-25000 GCA_011419295.1 Clarias macrocephalus | reverse complement strand
GGAGGTGAGTAAGAGCCAGAAGGGGTGAGGGTACTGGTGGAACATGCCAGAAGATAACCACCCAGGTCTTCACGGTGGGATTTTGTCCAAAAGGCACTTAATTAAGGATTCTCAGGCCAGATGAACCCCAGAGGAACTTTTTGGACTAGAGGAAACCGGACACCGCTCATCACTAGATGACTTCAGCCTGATGTGCTCCTGATGTGCCAAACTGCTAGCAAAAAAACCCTCAGCTCCAGCTTCATGTGGTGTAAACTGTCTGAGGTTGTAGCAACACATAATATATATATAAAAAAAAAAAGGGACAAAGGCGGGGGGGTGAATACTTTTGAAATGCATGTTTACCCACAATGCACCCTTATAAACCTCATCCATCATGTTAACCGCTTTTGTCTGTGTGTGTGTGTGTGTGTGTGTGTGTGTGTGTGTGTGTGTGTGTGTGTGTGTGTGTGTGTGTGTGTGTTTCACTATCATCTACACAATCCCATTGATTACCTTTTTAATTTTGTTTATGGTGCGAGCGCGGCGCTCGTGGCCGAGAGGTTATCACACTCATCATACTGCAAGGAGACAAAAGAGGAGAGAAAAAAACCCGAAGGGGCTTGCAGCGGCTTTCACAGGTTGAATGGGTTTCTCTGGCTTTCAGCTGAACGAGGGATCGGTGATGAATTTTATAGCATCGTAATTGCACTTTTAATTACAGTATTGATTCGTGCTGCTTTTATATCGCCGGCGGGGCTCGTGGTGGCGTTTATAGAGCTGCAATTACTGCGTAAATTACGTTATTGATTGTGTAATTACCGTCATCGGGACCGGCCCGTGAATCTAGGTTAGAAACGTAAAGATGAGAGAATGTTGAAAGCGGTGGGATTAGTGTAAAAAAAAAAATTAAGAAAAAATGAAAAAGTGAGTGTGTGAGAGTGTGTGAGAGTGTGTGTGAGAGTGTGTGTGAGAGTGTGTGTGAGAGTGTGTGTGAGAGTGTGTGTGAGAGTGTGTGTGAGAGTGTGTGTGAGAGAGTGTGTGAGAGTGAGTGTGTGAGAGTGAGTGTGTGAGAGTGAGTGTGTGAGAGTGAGTGTGTGAGAGTGAGTGTGTGAGAGTGAGTGTGTGAGAGAGTGAGTGTGTGAGAGAGTGAGTGTGTGAGAGAGTGAGTGTGTGAGAGAGTGAGTGTGTGAGAGAGACAGAGTGTGTGAGAGTGTGTGAGAGAGACAGACAGGTGTGTGAGAGTGTGTGAGAGAGAGAGACAGACAGGTGTGTGAGAGAGTGTGAGAGAGAGAGAGAGACAGACAGGTGTGTGAGAGTGTGTGAGAGAGAGAGACAGACAGGTGTGTGAGCAGGTGATTGAATAACAGCTGCACAATCCGACCTGTAGTGTTACAGATAGATGGACGGATAGATCGAGTACTGTATTAGTCCCAAAGGGAAACTGTAATGCTACAGAAGCTGGTTCACAAATTATACAAATAATGTATAAATTTTTCAATTGCTGCCAAAAAAGAAGGTAAAAGATAAATTGTGAGCCATTATATCGAATCAGGTATTAAGTCACACAGGTTCTGGGGAGGGGATTGATTCGGGAGGTGTATCGCGATTCTGTTGTGTGGCCATTCATTTATCATCATACTGACTCCGAAATAGAATTATTATTTTTTATTAAAAATTAAAATATGAATTCATAAAATTATAATTTTTAGATATTTACATTTGAGGCAGTAAATGGCTGCAGTTCCTCTATGATCCTACAGGTGGTGCTATATTCTGTTCACACATTGTCAGGCAGCACAGCTTTTTTACAAAGGTTGTTTAGAATTGATACAAAATGTTATCAGATTGGGAAATTTATAAAGTCATGATACCGTACGTCCACTACATACAAACATTTGAGTTAGGAACATTTGAGTGTCCACTCATGTTAATGTGCTGGGATTAGATCCCATGTTTGGCGTCCAATGTCACATTAATCCCGGGACGTCCGACGCAAACGTAAAAGCAGCGGCGATGAAGCTGGTACTGCTAAGGAGCGCGGAGCCATAACGATGGAGACAAACGTGAAAATAATAGAGAGGATGCAGAGAAGGGAAAAGATGGCAGACATTGTTAACCAGAATTGTTCAACCATCAGCACGATTCTAAAGAACAAGGACCAGATCATGTCAGTTTTATATTGTGTGTAGCCGATAGTGTGTAGACACTGTTTGTTGGACTTATGAACAAATTGGATTTGGGAAACAAGAACGGAACTCGTTCGTATGTTGGGAACTTACTGTACTTACTGTACTTAAAGAATCGCAATACAGATTGAATGGAATCTACAGTGTCAAAGCTTCAATCGCAACAAAATTTGCTTGATGAATCCTTTATCTTTCAGATCTTCCAGCAGACTCGACAATTAATATTTAATATTCCAAAAGTAGGATTTAGACAGAGATTTCTAAAGCAGTCCTGGTAAACACACGATACAGTAATAACCCTGCCATCCGGGTAGAACTCGTTAAAGCATAAATCTGAAAATGTACATAAATCGACTTAATTCCCGATTCTATTTTAAATAAAGGAGAATTCCTGAAGAGCTGAGCTACACTGGACACCAGCGCCGTCAGGTGGAGAATCTCTACACTAAGGTGCTTTAATGAGTTCATTAGTTGTGTACTAATACGAATACACTCATCCTGTGTGCGTTAGAATTGTATCTCCAGGTGGAGTCTGAAGTACTTGCACACGAAGTGCACCGACTGTGTGTGTGTGTGTGTGTGTGTGTGTGTAATAATATTAATAAAAGAGAAGAGGATGAATGTAGACGATCTTGTCAGTGCAGTCAGGCGGATAATCTCCTGCATCAAGGTGCATTGTGGGCTTTCAACAGATTTATTGGGACCAGAACGGAGCAGGACGTAGACGAGCGTGTTTATAGCGATAATGTACAGAGTCAGAGGAGGAGATGTGTGTCCTGACACAGAACAGAGTTATTGTACAGTGTAATTGAAGCTGGCAGAAGAAAAACAAACTGTACAATGTGTAAATGTCAGACTGACTGAACTTTAATTAGTGTTATTATTCTGGTATTTTTGCTCTCTGCTTCATTTACACACTCCTACATCGCTGCTAACCTTGTAAAGACAAAATGAAAGACTTTATTTTTAATGTATTTTCCGTGTAAATTGTCTGCTAAACACGATCTGCTTATCGGTGTCAGTGTCGAGATCTGATCTTGTGCGTAGCAACAGTTTTCTTTTTTTTTTATAAATTGAAAGAGTTGAACTAGTTTTCCGAGTCGAGCGGCTCTCCGTTGGCGAGCTCTGTGCTTGAAGCTGTAGATCTGGTCTAACTTTGGTGACTTGGGTTCGCAATAAACCCACATGAGCTGAGCTAAAGAAGGGACAAAAACTGTAGACATTATAACAGGAATAACCGATCATGAAGCTTGTCTGAAGAGAAGACGGAGCCTCTGCGGGTGGGTGTGTGTACTGTGTGATAACCTGCACAGCATCTTTACCGTAGTATCTGCTATTCTCGAACCTCAGCACGGTGGCGTAGAGGTTAGTACTGTGGATGGATGGATGGATAAGTGGATGGATGGATGAGTGGGTGGATGAGTGGGTGGATGAGTGGGTGGATGGGTGGGTGGATGGATGGATGGATGGATGGATGGATGGATGAGTGGATGGATGAGTGGATGGATGGATGGATGAGTGGATGGATGGATGGATGAGTGGATGAGTGGATGGATGGGTGGATGGATGGATGAGTGGATGGATGGATGAGTGGATGGATAAGTGGGTGGATGGGTGGGTGGGTGGGTGGATGGATGGATGGGTGAGTGGATGGATGGATGGATGGATGGGTGAGTGGATGGATGGGTGGGTGGGTGGATGAGTGGGTGGATGGATGGGTATTGAGTGGGTGGATGGATGGGTATTGAGTGGGTGGATGGATAGGTATTGAGTGGGTGGATGGATGGGTATTGAGTGGGTGGATGGATGGATGGCTCTCTCAGATAAATTGTAGTGTAGATCTTCGGTTGCTGTTGGACAAATCTAGCGAGGGAAGGTTTCATGTAGAACAAAAACTGCTTTAAGCTCCATTTCTTTAACGAGACTCTTTCTAGAACCTTTTTGTTAAATCTTGTGTACTAACCACTATGATAGTTTAGAAGAAGAAATATAAAGAATACATAATTAGCAATGACCTTTTTATGTTAAATAGAATTTTTTAAAGAGTTTTTAAAAACATGTTCAGAGTCATGCATTGGAACTGTTGCGTAATGTTATTACTGTTGATTAAATTTTTTGATATTAACATTGATGCTTGTTTCGACTTTTAGGACCGCCCTCTCCTCCACGAGACTTGCTCTTCGCCCTCAAACAGTCCACGCTCATCCTGGAATGGGCGGCTCCGGCGGACACGGGTGGCCGCGGTGACGTGAGCTACAGCGTGGCGTGTCATCGCTGCGTCTCAGGGCCGCGGGAACACTGCGAGCCGTGCGGCGCTAATGTGGGCTTCGTGCCTCAGCAGAGCGGCCTGAGCGGCCGAACGGTCACCGTGCTCAACCTGCTGCCCAACGCCAACTACACCTTCAGCGTGGAGGCCAGGAACGGCGTGTCTGAGCTGCTGCCCAACAAACGCTTCTACACCCAGGTCAACATCTCCACCAGCCTGCCAGGTAACCGCAGCTCGCCTTAACTTCCTCTCCTTACCAGAACTGGATCTCAAGATACGGTTTTAAATATCTTGTATATTAGGAATTATTTATTAGAATATGAGATTGAAATAATCTAAACTTCATCTCCATCGTATAAAAGTGTGAGAACATGGACTCTTTCAGGGAGTGTAAAAATGGAGGATTATTTACCCTCAAATCGTCAATTTAATAGCAATTATCAAATTATTATTATTATTTTTTTTTTTTGGTAAATCATATAAATTGTCATTGGTCCCGGCGTTGGGTCGCCACAGCAGACGATCCGGTCCACACACGAGCTCGGCACAGGTTTTACACCAGACGCTCTTCCTGACGCGACCCTCACATTTTATCTGGGCTTGGGACAGACGCTTCATCCAGTTGTTGGGAATCGAACCCGGGCCTTTCACATGGCAGACGAAACACCCACCACTGAGCCACTAGTGTCCCATTGCCCTGATGATGTCACACACAAAATCACTAGTCTGAAAGATTTTAAGTTGGTGGAAGTTTAAGGTGACAGTTACTGTTACTGAAGTACTTATAGTTACTTAAAATATCAAATTTGTTCAACTTAAAGTCTCATTTCTACAAACTCATAAATACCAAAACGTTCTAAATACTCATCAAGGTCTATTAATCTGAACTAATTGTAATTATCTAAGTTAACAGAACTCGATATGTTTAATTACTTTAATCATTAGGGTTTACAGTGTACCACATACTGCGCCACCTGTAGGATCACAGAGGAACAGCAACGTTTCACCTTTCAACATTTGAATGGAAGCATGTACAAATTAAGAAATGTGAGACGCAACTCAATATTTTTTTCCAACAATTATACACCTGAAAAAAATGTTTCTCTCTGATATTTCTTTACTCGTATAAAAACCCTCCACCCCGAGCGTCTCGCTTCAGCCTCACTTTAAGCTTTTACACCGTGTAAACCTTACTCAGATTGCACATCATCACATTTGTGTTTACTGAACATCTGCGCGCACACACACACACACACACACACACACACACACACACACACACACACTTGGGAGGGGGGGGGGGGAGCGCGGGAGTCGGATGGTGAATCAGGGATGCGTGACGCGTCTCAGTGCTTTATTAGGATGCACAGTTCCAGGCTGCCTGTAATTAAACACGCTGGTAAATAATTTACTAAAAGCTCTGTAAATAGTTTGGTATCTATAATTGATATTTTATAGGGTTTTCTTTTTTAGCAGAAGGACTTCATTAGGAGATGCTTTCACAGAACACTTCGTTATAAGGTTGTGACAAGTTTAGGAGAAGTTTACAGAAAAGATAAAAGGTCAGTAAATAAGAACACTTAGGGGAAACTGTGTGTCCGGGGCTGGTGTTCATCTGTGTGAACTAATTGATTGACTTATTGATTGAGTAGTAAATATTATGTCCATCAACAGAATACAAATAAAATTAACTCTTCCAACTAATTACTTTTTAATGATTTCCTTTAATGTTCATGTTATGCAAAGTAACGCATCAGTCACTTTAAAACTTCCCCTGCTTTGTTGTCTTGTCCCTGCTCTATTGCCTGCTGTTCAAACAAACCGATTAGATTTTCCCCTCAATGTGACCTCATATAAGAAGAGCCCCGCCCACAGCTTGTTGCTTTGTTCTGTTGTTTTCTCTGTGGTGTGGGGGGGGGGGTGGGGGGGGTAGAGGCTCACCAGCTGCTCATTTACATAGACACTGAAACAGTGTGTTTGAAAGAGGAGTGAAACAGAGACGCGCACACACACACACACACACACACACACACACACACACACACACACACACACACACACACTCCGCTGGACTGCAGTGAAGTTTCACGGGGTAATGTGAGGGCGCTCGGTGGGAATACGCTCGTCTTTATGTGGGTGTAACGCTGCGTGCCGTGATCAGTGAGGGACTTGTACAGCTGAAGCGATGGAGGTGAAGTTTAATGTCGCGAGCTCGCGGGGGGACGCCGTGCGGAGTCCGGGCGGAGTCCTTCACCTGGTCTCTTATTATTCAGTTTCTAAAAAAATTAAGCCATGTCCTTGTTCTTCTTCTTTTGTTATTTTTAATTATTGTATAATTTTATGTTTTCTTAAAGGATAGTCCAGAAAACACACACACACACACACACACACACACACACACACACACACACACGCGCGCGCGCACACACACACACGCACACACACGCACACACACGCACGCAGTATGTGTGTACAAGCTTTGTACCTTACTAAGGCTTTAATTTACAGTATAAGACTGAGACATTCCTTTTTCTTTTCCTTTATGATTTATACTCTATGTAATTTAAACTCTAAAACATAATTAACGTACTTTAATCTTAAATGTTATTTCACTTTGTTGATGTTTATCTCGGTTTGCGCTTCTCTCCCTGTGACTTTTCACTTTAATGACGTCCTCGGCACTGCACACGCTCACTACATGAGAATAACCTTAAAGTGTCCTTCAGCAGGACTCATCATCGTATTTTACCGTCAGTTGACAGTTTTGAACATTCAAAGAGATTAAAGTATTGGCACCCTTTCCTACTTTGCCAGCAAAAAACATCTAGAGGAAAATCAGATTTTTTTTCAATTTTTTTTGCAGAATTTTACATTTCATCCAGACCTCTAAATAAACGTCTCTTTAAATGACACACAGCAGCCGGACTGGGGGCCTCGTCTTTTTTTCGGCGACGTTTTAAAGATATTTTCCACCTTTGCTCTCCGAGAGCATAAAAACCTACAGCCGGTTTCATCTCCTGACGTGGCACGATCGCGCGCAGCGATGCTAACCCCGTAAACCCGCCAGATTTATGTGTCTGTGAAATGCTAACAGCCTCGTTAAAGACGCCGCAGCGACACAGTAAAGCTACAGCCGCCGTGAGAGAGACCAATCTCACACACACACACACACACACACACACACACACACACACACACACACACACACACACACGGATAAGGCCGTAAACACACTGTGGGCTCAAACCAGATAGGAACATTAATTCTTTCCTCATGAATCTTTACACTTTACTCCTGATTTACAACAGAAAATCTTTTTTTATTTATTTATGAATGATTTATTTACACTCGGGTGTGTACGGTGGCGAATGCCACGCAGATCAATTTCATTTAGACACGCCCACATAATGAAGACTGATGAAGAGTGTGTGTGTGTGTGTGTGTGTGTGTGTGTGTACTAATTTAGACTTCAGTCTGCACTACTTCACTTTCTGTCACTTCTCCTCGTACTGTATCTTATACACAGATGTTCAGGGTTTGTGTTTATACTGTAATTATTAATTATTGATTAATAAGACTTTTCTTCTCCTCTTTTCTCTTTGTTAACTCACTTCTTTCCTCTAACCATATTCCTGTCTCACCTCGTCTCATCTCTGTCTAGCAAGTTTCTTTTCTTCCCTGATCTCTCTCTCTCTTCATCTGTCTCTCTCTCTCTCTTCATCTGTCTCTCTCTCTCTCTTCATCTGTCTCTCTCTCTCTCTTCATCTGTCTTTCTCTCTCTCTTCATCTGTCTCTCTCTTCATCTGTCTCTCTCTCTCTCTCTCTCATGTCTGTGTCTCTTCTCACCTTTTTCATCTCATCTCTTTCTCCTCTCCTCCAATCTGTTCTCATCTAGTCTCAGTACTTTCTTCTTCTGTTCCTTGTCTGGTTTGGTCACTTCACTTGTTCCCGCTGACCTTTTCTAAGTCTCATATCTTCTCCTCTTTTCTCATCATCTCCTCTGTTTTGTCTCTTTCGTTTCATCTTCTTCCATTCTGCCATTTATACTCGTCTTGTTTTCCATCTTTTCTCTCCATCTCTCAATTCTTCTGGTGATTTTGCTCTTGTCCCCCTTCCTCCAACCTCCTCTCAGCCCCCAAATTGCGTCACTGAGTGTCCGACAATTTGAAAAAAATCACAACTGTTTATTAAATCACTTTGACTCAGACACACACACTTGTGGATGCTGAATGGTGTGTGTGTGTGTGTGTTAGCCAAGATGCTGATCCTTTTTATGTAAATGAAAAGAGGAAAAAAGCTGTTAGCACACTTCCTCTTCCTCCTTCTCCCATGCTGAAGTGTTCATTATCCTGAAGTGTGTGTGTGTGTGTGTGTGTGTGTGTGTGTGTGTGTGTGTGTGTGTGTGTGTGTGTGTTTAGGAAGGAAATGAAGACGCCACATCATCGTTGCTCTTCTATGCCAGAATGACTCGAAGAAAGCCATTTACCCACACACACACACACACACGCACACACGCACAGTACTTGACAAGACCGCACACTAAATTATTTCCCAGCTATCCAAACTCTGAACTTTGAAAACGAGTGGAGGAATTCTGATTATAGATGTTCCTATTAAAGTGGCCAGTGACCAAAAAAGTTTTATAATGAAGGGCGCCAATAATTTCTCCTGCCTTCCTTCATTCTTCTAGCACACAGAGGGAGAGAAGCTCATGATCGTTTTCATTTCTGTCTCGTGTGTGTGTGTGTGTGTGTGTGTGTGTGTGTAACGTCAGATAGAAATGTATTACTTTCCCGTGTTGTGCCGCGCGTCTCTCCTCTTTTTCGTTCACTCCATCTAATCATAAAAGTGATGATATAAACGATAATGGCTCGGGTATCCGCCGCCGCTGAGCATTCTGGGTAATGCCCCCCATTTGTATGTTTATTTCTCTCTTTATTTATTTAATTCTCATGAGCATGAGGCATGATTGCCAGGTTGTGTGTGTGTTTGTGTGTGTGTGTGTGTGTGTGTGTGTTGTTCTGTCATTGAAAGCCTGATCGCACAGATTAAACAGCATGTAGATGGAACTTCCTGCCAGATAGCGTTCCCCATCGAGCTGCCTGATACACGCAGATTAAAGCAGGCCGAACATGCGCTGCCAGATACAGAGCCAGTGCCAGACCGCAGCCTTTTAGCTTCTTATTTAAACACACACATACACACACACACACACACACACACACACACACACACACACAATATGAAAGCAAGGTGAATAGAGAGTAATCAGGTTTGTCCGCGTGTCCTCTAGTCTTGTTGTGTCGTCTAATCCAGGCCCCGTATTTACTAAACGTCTCTGAATCACTCCTAGGAATCGCTCAAAATATTGACATGTTGAGAATCTTCCTAGCTCTTAATAGGACATAAAAGTTGTTTATGAAGCTTCCTACTCTTCCTCTGAGGAGTGACACTGCACAGAGGAAAGCGTGTGACGTCACTGTCGGGCCGTGAACTAGGCTGCATGTTATAGTGTGTGTTGTAGTTTTTACAGGTTTCTGTAGCTTTAAACTGCGGAAAAGTGAAATAGTGAAATCCGAGGCTGCTGTGTGAAAACTTTATACTGTACACACAGACAGAACTGACTCGCTGCATGACCTCATCCTAATCAGACTCCAATAACCGCTGTTTAAAGTCTCTATAATAGAGCTGTGTGGGACCGTCATCATCTGATCAACAGGACTTCAAAAGGAGAAAGTGAGACAGGAGACAGGATGATGCGTTTAGCTTGAGGAGGAGGACGGAGTAACAGGTACGGAAATAATTAAAGGAAAATTCTGCCCTACTCTCACCTCTAAAGATAAAAAGTGAACGCAGGAACTTTGTGAGAGCATCAGTGCCGTGTGTCAGTCTGCAGCACGAACCCCTGAGGAGTGTGAAACACGGGGACACGCCCTGTTAATGAAGTGATGAGCTGCTGCTCATCACTTATCTCTTATATTATATTTCTTTTTTCAAAATAATAGTCTTTGTGTATATTAAACCGATCATCACTCAAGTGGTTATGGATGCGACATGATGATGTTTTTGGTTCACATGAGTCTCCTCGTCATTGCTCTGGTGATCATTTTAATGTGGGTGCCGTGGATGAAGCCCACAACTCCAGTTAAACCAGCAATATGCACGAATGCAGCTTGTTTTTTGATGAGTTCATGGAGCCTGGTGTAGAAACGCGTGAATCTGCGCTGCTGTCGGAGCAGAGTTTATTATTTCCAACACTGTTGGCTGTAGCAAACCTAAATCAACACTTTCAAAGCCGCATCCTCTACTTAAAAATGTACAGCATCGGTCGCCTGTGGAGGCAGCATACGAGATGTTCGTTAGTGAACCCGTTACATACCGCATGCAGTGTCTTACAAAAAGTACTCTATTTTTGTCCAAATGTGTCTTTTACTGAGCTCCGTGTCACTCAGTGTTACTAAAACCTTCCTCACTAATCCTAACCCGTTAGGAAACCTCCTGAGCTCTCCTACATTTTGGCAGGGGTAGGAGTGATTTACTATTTTAAGAATGTTGATGAATAGCTCTTACTCCTACTCCTAAAAGTAGGACCAACATTGTGTTACTCTGAAAATGTATGTCCACTTAGGAGCGATTTTCTACTCTGAGACGCTTAGGAAATACGCGGACAGGTCTGTTTCCTAGCCGAAAACCTCCCCTAAGACATCGAAGTCCGCTAGTTTAGTTTCCTCACCTTGTCTTTATCTCTCTAGTGATGAGATCTCTGTCTTGTCGTCTAGTCCATCTCCTAGTTTAATCCTTAAATTACTCAGTCTGGTTTGCTCTTTAATCCATTCCGTAGTCAAATTTATAATCTAGTCTAGTCCTATTCCCTACTCTGCTCTGACCCCTAGTCAAGTCTCATCCTCTGGTCTAGTATCCCCTCCCTAGTCTAATCCCCTAATCTAGGAGCATGTCTCCTAGTCCTATTCATTGTCTAATCTGCTAATCTAGTTTGCCAGGCTAGTTTAGTTTGTCTTGTTATCTAGTCCACTCCAGTAGTCTGTCCGGTTCCTATAGTCTAATCCACATGGTAGTCTGTGCAGTGCAGCGATGTGACTGTAACCCGGTCTGTCTACGATGTCCTTTGTACAGCAGACATGGACAGGTCTAACATCGTCACCAGTCCAGACCGCCAGTGAAGGTCCTGCAGCTGCACACCGGCGGAGATGATCCGGCTCTGCACCACGGGCCCGAGGCTTCAGCTGCAGGCTCATTACATCGATAGCCTTAGGAACCTGTGGTTAAATATGCATCGAGTTTGTGTGTGTGTGTGTGTGTGTGTGTGCTTAACTCTTTGAAAGGCCAGAATAATACTGCAGTCTGGTCCTGGGCACTTTAACATTAAGCCTGCGGTGTGAGGAAAATGGAGCTCAACTCGCCAACAGTTCAATTCCATCCCACCTCCTGTGGCCCCTCGTTCAGTCAGGGTCAGGCCATCAGTAATGTGTGTGTGTGTGTGTGTGTGTGTGTGTGCACGCACTACCTGTGTTTGCATTTGTCTGCAGGAGCTTTTTGTCAGATTGAGTTATAGCAGAAGGCTGACTCGCGCCCCGCGGCGCTGCATACATTATTCAACACCGAGCGAACGAGGATCAACACTGAGAGATGGAGAGGAAAGGGACTATGAATATGCAAATGTGGACACGCCCCCTGTCCGCTTGCCAGCCCTAATAAGCCAATATTACTAACTTGGCTCTAGCTGCTCACCCAGATCCTAGCACGTGAGTCTCGGATCTGCTGCTTCCTCAGTGCTGTAGTTACTTCAGCTCAACCCTGTAGAGCCACGAGACCATCATCATCATCACAGTCATTATTATTGCTATCATCATGATCATCACTATCAAAGTCATTATGATCATCACCATCATCACCATCACAATCGAAACCATCCTGCTCATCACAATCATCACCATCTTCACTATCAGAATCATAACAGTCATCATCATCATCATCTGTGGGAGCTGGAGCGCTACCTGAGCTTGCTGATGTTTACGGACACCGCTTGGACTCGCTGTAATCTTGGACCAAAGTTTGGTTCAAAGCTGTTGCAAGTGTTTAATGACATCACAAAGTTCACATCTGTGCCAGCTTCATTCAGTACTAAGACCTCTAGTCTAGTCCACTTAGTGCCCGAGGCAGATTTATACCCAACCCCCAATATTCCCTAGTCTAGTCCAGACCTCAATCTGGTGCTTTAGTCCCTTTGTCTATTTTATGCTGTGGTATTCCTGTCCACTGTGGTCCATCTGAGAACCAGTCTATCTTGGCTCCTAGTCCAGTTCTTTTATTGTACTACTGCAATAGTCTAGTCCATCTATGACCCAGTCCATCTCCAAATCCACTAGTCCCATAATCAATCCTGTCCTCCAAACTAGCCTGTGCCCTAGTCTAGTCACTTGGTCACCCCCAGATTTGCGTGAGCCCTAGTTCCACAGTGTCCAGCCTCCTAATCTCGCCAGTCCCCTCCACTTGTAAAGTTCATCCCAAGTCTATCTTGACTACTAGCACTTTAGTCTGGCCTTTCCCGAAATCTAATCCTCTAGTTCTGTAGTCCCCTCACTTATCCCTTAGTCTCGTGCCCCTATCCCCTTGTGTAGTCCCCTAGTCTAGTCCATCTCAAATCTAGTCCTTTGTCCTCTGTCAGTCAGTTCTCCTAGTCCTAGACTCTAGTCCCATTACACTAGTCCCTTAACCAGGTCATCTTCTCCCACTGAAACGTGTCATGTTTTTTTTTTTTTTTTTTTTTAGGAAGTGCACTATTGCATCTTCTTCCCTGCTGACTGATCAAAGTGTGTGTGTGTGTGTGTGTGTGTGTGTGTGTGTGTGTGTGTGTGTGTGTGTGTGTGTGAAAAGGAGAGAGAGAGTGTAGAAGCCCCTCCTGTCCTGCTGCTCTGATTAAGAGATGATTAGCGAAGCTCTGCGCTTGATGGCTGTCACTCAAACTCTCCCGCTGAGGTTTTACGTCTCCATCAGCAGAGAGACACCGAACGTCACGCCGCCGCTCCCACTGATCTCGATCTCTCTCTCTCTGATTCACTGACGATCCCACACGCGGAAGAGCTTGTTGTAACTTTTTCTTTCAGTGACACACACACACACACACACACACACACACACACACACACACACACACACACAACACGTCAGTTATTCCACTTGCTCTAATAAAGCTGTATTTCGGGAGGATGATCAAAGGCGCCGCAGCTCCGCTCTCATCTCCTCTCGTGTCGTCGTCTTCTTCTTTGCCGAGGTTTTTCTCGCTCGTCTGTTTGATGTTTCGGCGCTTCAGAACAAAGAGACAATGAATTATTCATCCCGAGATCGAAACAATAGCGTCACGTAAATTCCGCGGTTTAATTACAAAGTACAAGCGTAGACAGATTACAGCAATTACAGCGTGGTTACTGTGATGTCATTATAAACACACTGAGATACGCGAATGCGAGCCCGAGACGATCAGGACTGAGGAGCGCGTGGTACAGGAGTGTGTGTGTGTGTATGTGTGCGCGTGTGTGTGTGTGCGCTCTCTCAAGTCGTGAGAAAGTGCACTTGGAGATACACACGAGCACTTTTATAATTTATATATATATATAAAACAAAGTACAAGAAATAAAGCTTTTAAGGACGGATAAATAATGTCCATCAAAGCTCCGCCTACCAACCAAACTCCTGACCAATCAAATGGTTTGAAATTCTGTGGTGTGAAAGCAGCTGATGCAAATAGAAATACAATGAAATATAAACTTTAGTGCTGAGGCTGGCGCATAAACTGTCTGAGGTGTCCACTTTTAATTATTCACATCTCTCTCCGTCTCTCTCTGTCTCTCTCTCCGTCTCTCTCTCTCTCTCTGTCTGTGTCTCTCTCTCCGTCTCTCTGTCTCTCCATCTCTCTCTTTGTCTCTCTTTGTCTCTCTCTCTGTGTCTCTCTCTCTCTGTCTGTGTCTCTCTCCGTCTCTCTCTGTGTCTCTCTCTCCGTCTCTCTCTTTGTCTTTCTCTCTCTCTCTCTCTCTCTCTCTGTTGCTCTCTCTGTCTGTGTGTGTCTCTCTCTCTCTCTCTCTGTCTCTTTGTCTTTCTCTCTCTCTCTCTCTCTCTCTCTCTCTGTCTGTGTCTCTTTCTCTGTTGCTCTCTCTGTCTGTGTGTCTCTCTCTCTCTCTCTCTCTGTCTGTCTGTCTCTCTCTTTCTCTCTTTAGCTTCCTCTCAGGTCAGTGAGTTGCGGGTGGAGAAGATCGAGCAGCGCAGTGTGACTCTGGCATGGCGAGACTCGGCCAACCCCAGCCACAGCCGAACAGAATACGAGATCAAATACTACGAGAAGGTACGGACGCCGTCTCTGTCACCGTAAGTCTTTACACATCTGTCAGAACACCGTGCCGATGGTCTGAACACGCTTCTGCACTCTTCCTTCGTGTAAAATCCAAACTTTCTTAGGTGTTGGTCACTGACTGGGGGCGGGACTAGGCATCAGTAGGGCATGGGGACATAGGGCAATTCAAAGTTGTGTTGATGTTATTCCTTGAGAGCTCACGGTGTGTGTGTGTGTGTGTGTATGTATGTGTGTGTGTATGTGTGTGTATGTGTGTGTGTGTGTATGTGTGTGTGTGTGTATGTGTATGTGTGTGTGTATGTGTGTGTGTATGTGTGTGTGTATGTGTGTGTGTATGTGTGTGTATGTGTGTGTGCAGGAGCAGAAGGACCAGAGTTACTCCACAGTAAAAACCGCGGCCACCAAAATCAGCGTGAACAACCTGAAACCCGGCACCACCTACGTCTTCCTCATCCGCACCTGTTCCAGCCCCGCCCCTTCCTCTCTCTCCTCCTCCCCGTCTTCCTCCTCTTCCTCATCGCTCCTGTCTTCCTCTCCACCACCACCACAACCTTCATCAACATCAGCAGCAGCCTCTGTGCCTGCAGCTCCTCCCTCTCCGCCTCCTCTGGACTACGGGGCCTTCAGCGCGCCGCTCGAGCTGCAGACGCTCGGAGAGTGTGAGAGCAAACACACACACACGCATACACACAGGCCATTAAAATGCATCAGTGTGTGTGAGGTGGTGTGTGAGCGCATCAGGCCGTCTGTCAGGCTCCACTGCTTTTACACACGGCTAAATGGCTAATGCTGCTGTGCATACTAACCACGACCTCGCTGTCTGTCTCTCTCTGTGTGTGTGTGTGTGTGTGTGTGTGTGTGTGTGTGTGTGTGTGTGTGTGTGTGTGTGTGTGTGTGTGTATAGTGGCTCTGGCGTCGAGTGAGCAGAGTCCAGTGGTGATTCTGGTGGTGGTGTCAGTAGCTGCTCTCATCATGCTGCTGTCTCTCGGGCTGGGACTCCTCATCTGGAGGAGGTAATAACACATCTGTAGTGACACCTGTATTGACACACCCATAGAGACACACCTGTAATGACACACCCATAGAGACACACCTGTAATGACACACCCATAGAGACACACCTGTATTGACACACCTGTAATGACACACCCATAGAGACACACCTGTAATGACACACCCATAGAGACACACCTGTAATGACACACCCATCGAGACACACCTGCATTGACACACCCATCGAGACACACCTGCATTGACACACCCATCGAGACACACCTGCATTGACACACCCATCGAGACACACCTGCATTGACACACCCATCGAGACACACCTGCATTGACACACCTGTAATAAAGTTGCTGTAATAACACAATTATGAATACACACCTGTAATCACACACCTGTAATAACACACTTTCAGTAAAATCTTGGTCCTGTGGGGTTTTAATGAGTTTTTGTTGTTTAAACATTAATCACAGATGATGCAAACTCTCAGAAACATGAATCCTGACTTTCTCCTGGCCATAAAACACACACACACACACACACACACACACACACACACACACACACACACACACACACACGTCATAAAATGAGCGATCTTCGTGCAGCAGCTCCACATTAATCAGCGTGATGAGAATGGATTAGACAGAGGCGACGTGAAATGGCTTTCATTCACTCCTCCTCTGCACGCTACACACTCGAGGCTTCTCTATTGTCCACACACACACACACACACACACGCACACGCACACGCACACACACAGCTTGTCCATGCACACACACACACACACACACACACACACACACACACACACACACACACACACACACACACACAGCTTGTCCATGTATGCACACACACACACACACACACACACACACACACACACACACACAGCTTGTCCACGCTTTAAGTTCAGTGACATGTTTATAAATGTGGATTTATCGAGCGCAGGTTTAAGAGCCGGTCAGGTGATGTATGATGCGCGTGTGAGAAGCTTATTAGAGTCCGGGACATACATCATGCATGACATGGGATTGAGCGCACACACACACACACACACACACACACACACACACACACAGCGTACACGGCGAGAAAACGTCTGATGCGTCAATTATATAAAATTTAGACGCTGGCCCTGATGCGTGTCCAATTCCACCGTAATACACGAAGACAAAGAGCCCTGTCTCACACACACACACACACACACACACACACACACACACACACACACACCGTGTTTCACATGAAGTAGACATGTAAATGTTATCTTTAATCCAAATGAAGAGAAATGCATAAAGTCTTATTTATGAAGCTGTTTTGAGTCCTTTATGAACTCGTGAGCAAATTATATATTCGATTATTAAACACGTGATGATCTGCATGTCAGGGAAAATATCCCTTTTTAAAAGTCCTGTTTTATTGTGATAACACAAAATAATTATTCCAGGGTTTTATGTAAGAGTTGGTGATCATACGTGATGCGCATCAACATCATACATGTTAACATACGTGATCTCACCGATGTTCATGATTGGCTAGAGTCGTGGTGATTGACAGGGAAGCCCCTCCCACACTGACAAGGTGGTGAGTTTGGCTTTCTTGGACTCACTTGTGGCTTGAGTGCTTTAATAATCATGAACCTTCTTAGCTGACTTTCCGTTTCAGCCAATCACGCGCGTCTGTGCAGATTGTTTACCTGAAGGCGGCTCATCACAAACGTGTGCGTTTATAATTTGTTGAACACGCACATCGTAGAATTAAGGTGAAGTTCCAATTAACACTGTCGTGTGTGTAGCAGTAGTCAGGAAACCTGGAACGGGCAAAGGGCAGGGTTACTGACCAGAGGGTCATGGGTTCAAGTCCCAACAGGACTGCAGCAGTTACCACTGAGTCCCTGAGCAAGGCCCTTAACCCTCTGTACTCCAGGGGGCGCTGTGTGATGTTAAAGAGAAGGGTTTGTGACAAAGTATATGTGTCTTCTTCTTCTTCAGACGTAACTGTTGTCAGCGTTCACACAGATACTAAAGCTGTCCCCTCTCACCGCTAGCGTGGTTGCTTCCTGTTTCAGGAGTTTTTTTTTTTTCCCCGAGAACGTTTCGCTGAGAGATGAAACCAGACTTTCTGAGAAGCGGCGTGTTATAATTAGCTCAGGTTTGTGGTGCGAGTGAACATCGTGCAAAAGGTACATCTGGTGATGTAACAGCTCCTTGTTAGTGGGAGAAAACTGCTGCTCTTCTCCGCCTGAGTGTTGCTATCAAAGGAAGATGATAAACAGGTGAAGAAAGAAGAGAGAGAAGAGACTCGCAGACGGAATGATGCTGTTGAAAGCAGATAATCAGCAGAGTGTCTCCAGTTCTCTGACTCTCAGGCTGAAACTATTTACATTTGCTCTCTTTTCTCTTCCCCCTGACCTCCAAGGTGCTCTCGATCAAAATGAAATGCATGCCGTACCTCAGAGGTAGTCCCCGCGAGGCCGGGAACGCCAGGACATGAATATTGAATGGGATTCTTGCTGGCGTTGGCGACCTCGGCGTGGGGTGGGCGGGCGGGGGTGGGGGGGACTGGGGGGAAGGTGACATGAGACAACTTTGGGGAGATGATTAACCAGGCGAGGGAGCAGCTTCCTGAACGCTGCGTGGGGGAGAGATGGAGCAGAAGTCGCAGCAAGAAACTCTCCCTGAGATTCTACGGCCAGGAAGGAACAGGATCTGCTGGTTCACAACATCATCGGAAGCTCCATCCTGAGCAACGGAGCTTAGCATTGTTTATAACGCAAAGCATCGTTTCCCGCGCAGATCTCAAACTAGCCGAGTCGAGTCTGGGGGAGTCGCATAGCGGAGTCGGATAGCTGCATCGAGTTTGAGGAAGTGGAGACACGCAATGACTTTAAAGTAAGCGTGTAGCGGTATCGCGCTAAACTGGCTGTTATTTGTTATTTAAATATTTATATATTTATATATTTGGGGATTTTTCCTGATTTTCTCCCTAATTTAGCCGTATCTAATTGCCACCCATCATTGGGGCAGTCCACCATCAAGACCACAGCTACGCGTCAGGGAGGGCTGAGGACTATCACGCGTTTCCTCTGAGCCACGCGACGCCATCGGGAGCGGCGTAACGCGCTCGGACGACAGCGATATCCCGCCTCACAGACAGCGTATGATTGGCTAGAGTTGTGATTGATGTGAAAGCTCTAGGGTGGCTCCCATCCCGCCCCTCTGAGAGAGCTCGGCCAATCAGCTCTCTCCAGGCTCCCGGCTGCGAGAGGTTACAGAATCACCTGGGATTTGAACTTGCAGTCTCTCTTGCGGATGACAGTGTGAGCTCGTTACTGCCGCGCCACTCAGGAGTCGCGTTACTGGTTAAGTGAGCGTACGTGAAATACTGTATCGACCAGATTCGTTATTCTACACCGGATCTGTGCGTCGCTCCTTATTTCTTTTCATTCTTTGTTTTTCTTTCTTCATTTTTAACACACACACACACACACACACACACACACACACACACACACACACAGCATATTCCACTCCACCAGAAGAGAGAAAAAAGTTAAAGAAATCTACAGTTTATAGTCGTAGGCGTTCAATCACTCAGGCATTCAATTTCTTTTTTTTTCTCTTCTTTTTTTTCTTTTTTTTTTCCGGCTCCTCTAAGCAAAGGCCAATGTGCTCTTTTCTCTTTCATTTCCCCTCCGTATAGAGAGATTTCCTGGCGTTTATTCCCCGCCGTAGCCGAGCTGTGGGTTAGAAGCCCATCAAATCCTCCACAGTGGTTTTCTCAGAGTCCATTTTACTGAGCGCTCGAGACGGAGGAAAGCTACAGGAGGCTGAGATCGTCCCGCTGCGACGTGCGAAACGCTTTTCAGCTCCTGCTTTTTGCTAGATTGTATTTGACAAAATGAATCGTTTCAAATAAAAAAATATATATATAAAAATAAATAAATCCCAGTGGCGGCTCGGTGATGTGAGCCCGCATCCTGATTCTAACACCGTTCTTTATTTTATTCCTGGAGTAAAAACGTAATGGTGAAGCAAATGAAAAAGGGATAAGAAGGAGGTTTTTTTTTTGCTAGAATTAACACTCAGTAAAGGAATAAGCAGAAGCATGGTGTTGATCTGCTGAGGGTCAGCCTGCGAGCCTGGAGCGTACACGCGCATCACACACGCCGAGAGTCACACGTGAACACGCTGCACTACATACAAACTAGGAAAAGTATCGAAATGTAAGAGACAAACTGTCTGGTTTTTATATTTTTTCAGACACTGTGGCTACAGTAAAGCCAACCAGGAGGGAGACGAGGAGCTGTACTTCCAGTGTGAGTAGAACTCCGAGAAGATACGAGACACGTCTGCTTTCATAAACACTCGCATTCAGATTTAATGTAAGTCTAAGAGGAATTCACAAAAGAACGGGGAGCAGAGAGACGAGAATGGAAGTGTAGCTCACAAAGAGTCAAAACGATTCAAAGCTCTTCCAACCACTAGGGGGCAGAGCAGACCTGAAACGCACCTCGCATCTGCTTTATTATACCGGATATAATAAAGGAGTGAAAGTAGTGTTTTTTCATGTTGCAGTGAGCTTTAGACAATAATATAAATCAGGACAATAAACAGATAAGGCCACACCCACAACCTTGCATACGCGTTACAAGCGAGATGGCATTATTGTGAGAATGATGTCTTTTGTGCCAGTGTCGTTTGTTTTTCTGTAATTTGTTTCCTGCTCCGACTTTATATAATGATTTCCTCCTTTTACACATCAGGGGCGGTTTGTTTACCCAAAGCCGGATTTCTCTCTGACCTAGAAACACTTTCACAAGCATCAGCATTCAGTGTGTGTGTGTGTGTGTGTGTGTGTGTGTGTGTGTGTGTGTGGGCGTGTGGTGGTTTTTATTTTTTTTAAATTGAGTAAATAAATGAATATTTAAATCTTACCCATCTAAGTCGTGTATAAGTGATGAGTGTGATTTGTGTGCAAGTGTACAAAGTTTCCCCGAGTTGCAGAGTTTATCATGACGTGTTTCGTGTTCAGTTAAGATCCCGACCCGGAGGACGTACATCGACCCGGAGACGTGTGAAGACCTGCTGCAGGCTGTCCACACCTTTGCCAAAGAGCTGGACAACTCCAGCGTCAAGATCGACCGGATCGTTCACACGGGTAAAGTGTCTCCGCCTCCTCGGCGCCCTCTTCAGGACAGAGTACATGCTCCACTTGTGCTCTAGAGGCCATCCTGTTCTAGTTGCCATGAAAATATCACCAAACAAAAAGAGAAACATTAAAGAGCCATCTCCACACCTCCCCACTGACCTGCTCCTCGAGGTCTATGAATAAACACGAGTATGCAAATTAGAACCACATCCACGATGCTCCTGCAACGACTTTAGCTAACAGTAGTCATGACTATAGCGGTTGTCATGGTAACAGGTTTGTGCGCTAATAATTGACCGCAAAATTTATGTAGCTAGCATGAACAACATTAGCATGCAGGTTCTTTAGCTAATACCTTGTTGGTAATTTGAATTGCGGTGGCTCGGGGAGTGACATCACTTATCACTTATGTAGTATACACGTAGCTCCGCCCCCAAAGATTTATTGATTGTGCAACTTTTAACACAATTACTTGCTTTGAGCTCCAGTCTATGTTTAAAACACAAGAACTGAGTGTTAGTAACTACTGTACAAGATGACGATGATATTAAGTTTGTGCCCGCCCCTCAAACCCCCAGGTGATTTTGGCGAGGTGTGCCGCGGCTGTCTGAAGCTGCCCAGTAAACGCGAGCTGCCGGTGGCCATCAAGACCCTGCGGAGCGGCTGCTCGGAGAAACAGCGACGCTCCTTCCTGTGTGAGGCGGGAATCCTGGGCCAGTTTGACCACGCCAACATCATCCGCCTGGAGGGCGTCATCACCAGAGGTGAGTACGGAGAGAGAGAGAGGCGAGGAATCAGCTGTGATCTGGAGTCGCGTCAGAGTCATTTGTGTCACACAGTCCTGTAAAGTGCATGATGTATAACAGATCACGTCATGTCCTGCCCTAGTGGGAAGCCAAAGACGAAAGCGAAGTGGTGTTCAGTAAAAGACAGACAGAAGGATGTGAAGAACTGATTCTTCGTTCGTCTCACAGCAAAATAAAATCAAACGGAATTAGTAACGCTGTCACAGTGACGTGTCGCAACCACAAAAACAAACAGCAGAACAAAAGCAATCCTTCTTCTGCAAGTAAGTAAAGACCGAGTAAAGAACCAGAAATCTGGAAGCTAATGAAGATGAGGATGATGGAAAAGATCCACAAAGCCAGAGTGCCGTGTCGGAGAAGAGAACAAAAAAAATGGACGGATGCATTTCCCGCGAAGACGTCAAAGGAAACAGTGAATGGGTCGATTTGGAGGAGGCTCTTATCTGCGTCAGTGCTCTCTGAGGTTTTACTGCAAAGACTAGACAGAAGTGATGTTCAAAGGCAAAACAAGAGATGCTGCGACAAGCGATGTGTTCTGGCCCGAGGGATTAGTGAGAGATAAATCCCAGGAACGAGAGAGAAACACGGATAAAATAAATAAGAAACTTGCTGTGATGTTAATCTGCATGAAGTGACTCATGGTTTTTAAGAACGTTAGATATTTTGAAGGATGAAAAGTAACGCCAAAAAGAAAACAAGCTTACTGTGAGTCTCAGTTGGTTCCTCAAGGGTCTTTAGATTGTTAATGATCACAGTTATTAAAGGACCCCTAAAGCTACAGATAACAAATAACACCAAATAAAACCAGCACCTGTTTCACACAGGCTTGGTGTCTGAAGGTTGCAGATTTTAGGTTCTTGGGGGCTTTTTGGAGAATTCAAGCTTCTGAAATGGTTCTACCTTCCTTTCAAGGGCAGAATGGAGAGTCTTCTAGAGTGCCAGGTGCCACTCTGTTTTTGGTGCAAGTCCAAAGCACATGTAGCCAACAGTAATACCTTCTCACAATACGCTCAGGATGTGTGTTTAAGGTCAGATTTAGGTGCGAAGGAGGGATGAGGAGTATATCAGGAGGAGGATGTTAGAGATGGAGCTCCCAGGCAGGAGGAAAAGAGGAAGGACCAAGATGAGGTTTATGGATGTGGTGAGGGAGGACATGCAGGAGGTTGAAGTGACAAGGGAGGATGTGGAAGACAGAGTTAGATGGAGACAAATGGTCCCCTAATGGGCCAAAAGAAGAAGAAGAATTTCACTCTGGTTTGTCAGCAGTTCTTTTGATGGAATTACAGCAGGTGTACATTCTGTGGAAGAGATTCGAAGGTGTTTTAAAATCTCACAATCACACAAGAGTTACTCGCAATGTAGTTAAAACTTGTCTTGTCTTGGTGTCCGGGGGTTTATTTTTGCAACATGAACCTCTAGCTTTCCAGACGACACATTGGAGCACAAAGGAGTGTAATATACTGTCGCTTTTTTCTGTTTCGGCCCAGACCCACAATCTTAAAACAGGTTCCTCATTAGTTCCTTGAATGGATTCTGGTTGTGGAGATGATAGAAGAAAAGTTTAGCAATGTGCTAATACAGCTAACAAGTATTGGATTCTCTCAATGGGCTGAAGATATGGTTGGTGTCTGAACGTAGCTTTTTAAATGTTGTCCTGGAGCTACATTTTTAAAACAAGGATTATCTGGAGTTCTTAAGATGGTTTCTGGGTTTCTGGTGCTTCAGAAGTTTGTTTGTTGATGATAAAAAAAAAAAATTAACGCTATACACAAGACTGATGTAGTTAAGTAATCAAAAGTTGAAGTATCTAATTTTGTGAAATGATTTGATGGTGGAACCTGATGGGATCATCTTGATCAGGATCATCTAAGTCGTTGTAGATATTTGTATCAAACTGTGATTAAGTATTTTAATATAGCATGAAATAAAAATAGATAATTTACACAATGTTCTACAGACTCCCCATTTAGTGTTTGAAGGTTGTTGGTGTTTTTCAGTTCTCATCCTGGTTCCTCTGTGTTCTTTGGATGATTACGGGTTACAGATGGAGGAGTTACTGGACATTTATTCAGAAGTTTTACTGAAGTTTTAGCCTGGGATATTTTTGGGCTGGTTTGAGTAATCGGCTCCCTGCATGCAGCTGGTCTCAACTCTCCACACTGTAATCATTCTCCTGTCGTTCATCTTTTCCTCAAACCTTTCATCGTCTTCACACCACCTGCAATCTTTCCATCTGTTATTCGCCCACCTGTTGTCTTCAAACCGTGGAGAGGTGCTTTGAGCTGATTGACCAGCAGGAGGCAGTATAATTAGTTTGAACTTCAAATAAAGGAGCAGAGCCTGTTGGATGTGATATAATTTCTCAGATGGAAAGTAGATTTTCTCAGTTACGAGGTCACTCTGGTGAAGAACAGATCTAAATATTGTGAGCATTGTTATCGAGAAAAGATCTTGTTTGTCATGCTGACAGATGTGAGATTGTCTGTGGTCACTCTAATAGAGATTAGATCTTCTGTGGTCGCTCTAGTAAAGTTGGATCTTTTGGAGTCACTATGATAGAGGTTAGATCTTCTGTGTTCACTATGATAGAGGTTAGATCTTCTGTGTTCACTATGATAGAGGTTAGATCTCTCTGAAGGACTAACGGTCTAACAGTTATGGGTTTCCGCTGCCGTGTGGTTGCTCTGATGGAGAATGGATGTTCTAATTGCTAGCTCAGACAGGATGGAGAGAGTTTCTTGTCATACCTCATGGCTTTGGTCCAGACGCCGGCAGCTCGTCAGTTTTCTCCATCGCAGCATGTGTGTGCCTCTCCCTCCCTCTCCACCTGCTTAATGGCCCATTGCCTTCTTTCTCTCACTTCTCTGAGCCACAAGTCTTTTTTCAGCACACACACACACACACACACACACACACACACACACACACACACACACAGATCTCTGACTTGTCGGTGGCTCTCAGCAAGTTGAGCCTGGAGATGAACAGTGGAGATGTGAGTCACTGCGCTGCATGAGGTCACAGTTCAGCCAGGACGCGCACACACACACACACACACACACACACACACACACACACACACACACCAAATGGATGGACTAACTACCTCATGTGTCTGGTTCTGCAGGTAACACCATGATGATTGTGATGGAGTGTATGGCCAATAGCTCTCTGGATTCTTTTCTACGGGTCAGTACTCGGTGTGTGTGTTTGTGTGTGTTTGTGTGTGT
>JAAGKR010008893.1:23306-28950 GCA_011419295.1 Clarias macrocephalus | reverse complement strand
TCCCTGTGTCTGTCTCACACTCCTCCTGTCTGTCTCACACTCCCTGTGTCTGTCTCACACTCCTTGTGTCTGTCTCACACTCCTCCTGTCTGTCTCACACTCCCTGTGTCTGTCTCACACTCCCTGTGTCTGTCACACTCCTTCTGTCTGTCTCACACTCCTCCTGTCTGTCTCACACTCCCTGTGTCTGTCTCACACTCCTCCTGTCTGTCTCACACTCCCTGTGTCTGTCTCACACTCCTTGTGTCTGTCTCACACTCCTTCTGTCTGTCTCACACTCCTCCTGTCTGTCTCACACTCCTTCTGTCTGTCTCACACTCCTCCTGTCTGTCTCACACTCCCTGTGTCTGTCACATTCCCTGTGTCTGTCTCACACTCCTCCTGTCTGTCTCACACTCTCTGTGTCTGTCTCACACTCCTGTGTCTGTCTCACACTCCTCCTGTCTGTCTCACACTCCCTGTCTGTCTCACACTCCTCCTGTCTGTCTCACACTCCCTGTGTCTGTCTCACACTCCTTGTGTCTGTCTCACACTCCTTCTGTCTGTCTCCCACTCCTTATGTCTGTCTCACACTCCCTGTGTCTGTCTCACGCTCTCGTGTCTCTCACACTCCTTGTGTCTGTCTCACACTCCTTGTGTCCGTCTCACACGCCCTGTGTCTGTCTCACACTCCTGTCTGTCCTCAGGTTTTGATGTAAACTCCAGTCTGAAGTTCTCCTTTGATCTCTCTCTGCCGGGAAAAAGGACCACACGGAAGTACAACGGCACCAAGAAGGTGAGTCTGTCAGTCAGCCACTGACAGTGTGTGTGTGTGTGTGTGTGTGTTCTAACTTTGTATTTGTAAGGATATAAACTCTGTGTGTGTTTGTGTGTGTCTGTGTGTGAAGATTGAGGTGATGCGCAAGGAGAGTCATGGTGGTGTGTGTCAAGAAGCAGAGGGAGTGGAGAACTCTGAACAGCATAGATGGTCTGACCACACACACACACACACACACACACACACACACATACAGTCTGAATGGATCTCACTTTAAATTATTTGTTTCACTGTGTCTCACCTGACTCGCTGTACATGTGTGTGTGTGTGTGTGTGTGTGCATGCAGTCATGTGATGAAGGAGCTGATTGACACAGAGAAGTTGTATGTGGAGGAGCTGCTCAGTGTTCTACTGGTGAGAAGCAACAATAACACACACACACACACACACACACACACACACACACACACACACGACACAGCCCTAAAGTTACTGCTGGCTTGTAGTTAACAAAATCCAAAAGATTGTGTGTGTGTGTGTGTGTGTGTGTGTGTGTGTTAGGGTTACAGAGCTGAGATGGATAACCCCACTCTGTCTCACATCTTACCATCGGAGCTGAAAGACAAGAAGGAGGTTTTATTCGGAAATCTGCCAGAGATCTACAAATTTCACAGCAGGTAGAAACACACAACACACACCTCACACACAACACACACTACACACACTGTGACAGTGGCAGTGGTGGCTCAGAGGGTTAAGGCACTGAGTTACTGATCGGAAGATCGGCGGTTTGATTCCCTGCTCAGCCAGGTTGCCATTGATGGGCCTTGAGGCCCTTGACTCTACCTGCTCCATATGCGAAGCAGGAATTTCACTGTGCTGTAATGTATATGTGCTTTACTATACATCCTCACACATGCACACAACACACACACACTACACACACTACACACAACACACACACACACACACAACACACACTACACACAACACACACACTACACACATACACACACAAGACACACAACACACACATACACACACAACACACACATACACACAACACACACAACACACACATACACACACACAAGACACACACTACACACATACACACACAAGACACACACTACACACAACACACACACTACACACATACACACACACACACACTACACACAACACACACACTACACACATACACACAACACACACACTACACACACCTCACACACACATACACACACAACACACACACTACACATACACACACAACACACATACACACAACATACACACACTACACACATACCTCACACACACAACACACACTACACACACTACACACACACATACACACACTACACACACCTCACCCACACACTACACACACTAATCACACCTCACACACTACACACAGCTCACACACTACACACACCTCACTCAAAACACTTACCTCACATACAACACACACTACACACACAACACACACCTCACACACAACACACTACACACACACCTCACACATAACACACACTACACACACCTCACACACAACACACTACACACACACAACACACACCTTACACACATAACACACACCTCACACACAACACACTACACACACACAACACACACCTCACACACTACACACACCTCACACACAACACACACCTCACACACACAACGCACACCTCACACACAACACACACACTATACACACAACACACACCTCACACACACCACACACACTATACACACAACACACACACTATACACACAACACACACCTCACACACTACACACATCTCACACACAACACACACAACACACACCTCACACACTACACACTACACACACCTCACACACTACACACACTACACACACCTCACACACTATACACACCTCACACACTTCACTTGTTTCAATATGTTTAACAAGTTTCCTAAACTCTAAATGCACCAACACACCTAAAATACACAATTGGCAAAACTGTTAATTTCATGCTCGAAATCACACATTTTAAACTAAACCCCAAAACTAATTTTCAAAATACAATAATAAACTAACACAATACACTATGTCTAACAAAACACTGCAAACATGTTTTAAAATCAAATAATTATTCAAACACTAACACATGTTCTTTTCCAACAGGAGCATTAAGTCAATCATAACACAAAGACAAAAAAAAAAACACTATCATCAGCTGAAATGACAGAAACTGCATTATTTTATGTGTCAGGTCTGCCTTTATAAGTGAAGCCTCTCTACATTTTTGTTTTCTTGGGTTTAGTAAATGCATGTATTTTGTTTCTTTTGCTGCAGAAATTCAATACAAAAATTTAATGACCACCTCAGAATAGCTTTATAAAATGTAAAGTTTATGTAAAAAAAAAAAAAAAAACACAGACACAGAATTTCCGCAGTCCCGACTTTATTTGCAAAAGGACATTACTGCAAGATATACAAACACAAAAACCACCGGAATTATAATAAAAAAACAAAAACAAAGTAATCTTCTATTCTGCCCGGTCTTCTGCATTTGGCCCCATGTTCTCATCCACATCACACGTGATATCTTCTCTGGCAAGGCATCATGGGAAGAATCTTTAGGCATACCTTATCCACCCCTGGCAGTATGCAGCATCCATTGCATCCAGGAGGGACATTTGGTCATGTGGACAATGGTCAAAAACCTTCCATCTCCAGGCTGAGAAAAACTCCTCAGTAGGGTTGAGGAAACAGGAGTAAGGGGCAAGGAAATGGGACATCACCCTTGGTTGGGTTTCAAACCAGGCTGTGACTGCACGGGAATGGTGGAATGCCACATTGTCCCATGTGATAACATATATTGGTCTCCCACCTGCCCCCTTTCTACCTCTGGCACCAGTCTTTCGTGCAGGTCTTCTAAAAACAGGAGAAGGCGGTCGGTGTTGTAGGGGCCAATCTGACATTTATGCAGGAGTTGCACCGTTGTTGGAGATTGCGGCGCACATGGTGATGTTGGCTCCTCTCTGGCCCGGCACGGTAACTGTGGCCCTTTGGCCTATTATGTTTCTCCCACGGCGACGACATTTCGCCAAGTTGAAGTCAGCCTTGTCAACATAGATCATTTCATGTGGGACTTGATTAGCCTTCAACTCCATGACTCGCTGAAAGTAATTAGACACAGTGTATGTAAATGCTGTGCTGTACTGTATATCTACTGTATGTACTAATGTACTCCAGGTTTATAGAGTAGTTTACTGCAAAACACACTGTGTATAGTACAGTAATGACTGTATTGTATAACCTTACCTGGACGTATTGGTGACGGAGTTCTTTGATGCGCTCACTGTTCCTTTCAAAAGGAACTTTGTGTAGTTGTTTCATTCGGACTCTGCGTTTAGCTAGAGTCCGAGAAATGGACGTTATGCTGATTGCTGCAATGTTCCCAAAGACAAGGATGTCCTCTACAACTCCGGACTGAATGTCCTTCAGTTTTATTTCATTGTCAGCAGTCACCATGTTGACAATAGCAAGTTCCTGTTGTTCATTCATGAGGTTTCCTCTCCCCCCTGAGGGAGGTAGACGTTGAATCCTTAGAGGGACAAAATACAGTTACATATTAGAGACCAGAGGCATACAGTCACTCGAATACAGTAAATGGTCAAATTATGTACACTTTGCTGTAGGAGAAGCAATATTCTACCTGTTGGTTTCTCTGAAGATACGGACAATGGATGCCACTGTGTCCCGGTGAGATTTGGCTGAACTCGTTCACCAGCCTGTCTGTATGATAGCCCGTGGTTTATGACATGGTCAATGATAGAAGCTCTTATTTGATCAGTTACCTTGGCTCTGGTCCTTCTTTGAGCGCCACCACGCATTCTAACTCCTCTGCCTCTACCTTGCCCCACTCCTCTCCTTTGTCCTTGTTCTTGCCCCACCCCCATCCCTTGTCCTGGTACTCGTCTCCCTCTCCCTCGTGCAGGCATATTTTCTTTCTTTCTTTCTTTCTTTCTTTCTTTCTTTCTTTGTGTTGCTGTATATTGTTCCTTTTCGAACATATGATCATCTGATTGGAAAAACCTCAACACCTGCGTGTGGTTCCTAGATGGGAATCAGCTGTGATTTATATATTTGCATAACTGCAATAAGCTGTTTCTCATTGGCAATGGAATAAAATACAGGAAATATATTTGTGTTTCAATTCACAGTATGAACAGCTGTTCACTTTGACTTTAGCCTACAGTATATAAGTTATGTTTAGAACATGATGTTATCTGTTCTGACATACAGTGTGAACGCATTTCTAAATTTGACTGTAAAATTACATTGTTTTGTTCTTGGTTGAGCTTGTGTGTAAAAGAAGTTCAAGCATTTTAAATTGGTGCTAACTGTGTGCATTTTGTATCAAAGCAACAAGAAATGTGTTAATTGTATAGCCTACAAAGACGGATGTTGTGCTAACTGTGTTAAGAGTTTAGGAAACTTGTTGAATGTCTTGAAAAAATTGTCATAGCGATTGTAAAAAACTAATGTGTGTGTGTGTGTGTGTGTGTGTGTGTGTGTGGATGTGTGTCAGGATCTGAGAGTGCATGTTAGGATATTTGTTCAGGATCTGGAGAGCTGCCAGGAGACTCCGGAGAGAGTGGGTGCAAGATTTCTGGAGAGAGTGAGCAGGAAACACACCGATATAACACATTAACACACTAATACACAATAATGCACACTGTTCTCAGTAAAGTACAGGATCTATTTAGGATCTTATAACAGGTGTGTGTGTGTGTGTGTGTGTGTGTGTACCCTTTGCTGTCCTGCTTGGTGTGTGTTACAGAAGGAGAATTTTCAGGTGTACGAGCGTTACTGTCAGAATAAACCCCGCTCAGAGGCCATGTGGAG
>JAAGKR010008893.1:10806-18306 GCA_011419295.1 Clarias macrocephalus | reverse complement strand
GTGGGAGTGGATGCCTCTGGGCAGTTTGGGGTAATTAATGGATGCTGTGAGACCATGTGGTTGTATATGAGGTTGAACTGGAAGACTTGGAGATTGTTTTGGGGTAGTTTGAGGATTTGATGGTCTCAGTTTGATGTCTCTCTAAAGGAAGCACACAGTGACTGCAGGGATGTTTGGGGACGTTTGAGGCAGGTGAGCTAAACCAGGCCAAAGTCTGGATCGTTCCACAAATGAGTTTGTTTCTTTTAGAGTATTTAAGAGGTAGTTTATAGCATGCAGTGTGGATTTAATTGTTCAAATGGCTGCAGTTAACATCTGATTGGGTAATCACTGGGGGTGGGTGAGGTAGTCTGGGGTGGTTTGATAAGCAGTCAGTGGTGTGTGTTTCAGGCTGGCCAGGAACCTCAAACTCTGTGGACATTTGTGAGAGTTTAGAGGACTGGACCACTGACCTGTCCTTCATCTCCGACTCGGACGAAGACGACGTCCTGCTGGTGAGAAACGTCTTAGTTTCAACATTTAACTTTCTGAATTTATGCAGAAGTAGCTCTGAACAGAAACCCACAGTGATGTGGTCGCTGCCCGAGGTGCCGGGTGTATCTGCTCATCACCAATAAACTCAAGTAGCAGAGGCGGAGCAGAGAACTTTTACAGCCACGGATTTCATAAGAGTAATATGATTTATTTCAGGTTCCTGGGAAATACCGAGCCCTGGTGGACCACCTGAAGTGTGGTAAAGATGAAGTCATCATAAAACACGGTGATGTCATTGACTTACTGCAGGAGAGCTCAGCAGGCTTGTGGTCAGTGGTTTATCATAATAAATACTGAACATCGATATCGTTATAATAAATAAACATGAAGCGTGAAACCATCTTCAAACTAACGATGGTTCTGTGATTACACTGCACTGAATTAGGGACGTGAAAAACCTGACCCGGGGGGGTGAGGGGAAACTTCCACCTGATGCCTTGCATAGAATTCTGGGAAATGTGGACAGAAGTCATGTGATCAGACCAGGAGGTGAGTTTACGGTGAGTGGAGGTTTTATTTCAGAATAGTTTTTCTCTCACACTTTGTTTAGTTCTAAATGAGATGGATGATTTCGCTAATGTAGCCTCTCACCAGATCCCTTCTTCACTTTACATGTGAGAAACGAGTGTGCAGATACATACAGCACGTTTCACACTCTCCCTCAACCCTTCAGTTAGATGAGAGACTGAGTCGACTTACCCAGAATGCACTGCTGCACTTTATCGCGGGCTCCGGATGAATGGAGCAGAGTAAACACGAGCAATAAATGATCTCAAGTGTTGTAGAAACTTTTTGCATTTTCTTCACTCCAGGTCCTGTCCTGAAAACCTCCATCATCACTCATTCTGTGTGTGTACGTGTGTGTGTGTGTGTGCGTGTGTGTGTGCGTGTGTTTTCTCATAGGCTCGGGAAGTATAAGCTGAGCGATGAACACGCCGTGATGAGATCCTCCATGTGGAAGGAAAGATCTACATCATTATTCAACATGGAAACACACACACACACGCACACACACACACACGCACACAAAATCGAGCCAAAAACAGTATTTCCTGGACAATAGATGGTGTAGTGTGAGTGTGTGCAAAGGTCAGGTGTGTCAGGTGTGTGTGTCATTGTGACATGTCTGTGTGTTCGTGTGTTTAAGGTAGGTGACTCCCCATCAGTTACGCTACATGAAGCTAATCGAGTCTACTGGATAAACAGGGTTGTGAGTGTGTGTGCATGTGTGTGTACACAAACTAGTGTTGTGTATTATTATTGTTATTATTATTATTATTATTATTATTACATTGTGTTCAAATCAGAACTTTGTACTGAACAGGACTAAACTGCAGGTGATCAGATTTCAGCAGAAGCTCCGCCCATGTGTTTATTTAAGAACCATGTGTCAGGTAAAAAAACTCACCTGTGTATAGTCCAGGAAATGCGTTAGCGCAGCCTCGAACACAGCCCTCACTTTCACCATCACTGCAGTGTGTTGGATCTAAAGTGTGTGTTTCTGCACCCAGGAACATCATAAGAACTCCAGTGTAAAGTGAACCGTGTACTAAAGCTGGCTGAGGGTGTGTGTCTGTGTGCGTGCTGTAAAGCTAGTTCATGGATTAGCATGTTTACTGTCATGCTAGTTTGTGGTATAAGATTATTTCTATAACATTAGATCTTTATTTGATCTAGAAATATACAAATATAAATATTGATGAACTATAATCAGACTACCTTCCTTCACACCCTTTCAGTTTACACAGGCCTGGCGCTCCTGTCTGTGCTTCTCTCTCAGACGTGATAGACTGAACTGTGTAGAAACACTCACCTGTCTTAGAATCTACTTCGTGCCAAATGATGACATCACACATTTTTACACACAGCACTTTGTTTCTAATCAGGTTTTTTACGTTAGTAATGTTTTCATAGCATTGTGGATTTATTACAGTTTGCTTCTTAGCATAATGCTTCACTGTTTATACGTACACACAAACACACAGATATATTTTAAAGCCTTTAGTCTTCTTCGCTGTATGCGCTAAGCTAGCTTTGCTATAATTGCACTGCTCAGGTGGTTGTGGAGGTGTGTTTTATAGCTGAAAGTATAAAGCCATAAATATCCACAAGGAGCTTTAGATACATGAGGGAACATGTACAGTAGACATCGTAGTGTTTGAGCTTTAAAATACTTTCAAATCACATTTAAGCACAAGAAGTATAACGCTATAAAAACATTTCCTTAATTCTGTGTTGAATGTAAATCTTCTCTGTTTATTCTCTCATTGTGCCAAAATAAATGCAATCATGTTTCATTTTTATTTTCTAGCGTTGAGAAAAAGAAAAAGCACGTCCATGTACACTGTCTTTAATTATTCACTCATTTGCTAATGCTGTTGCTAATCAACTGCTTTATAAACACAAACAGCTTTACAACCAACTTATCTCCTGATTTCAGCAACATGACATCATTGTGAAGTTTGTTAAAACCTTAAAAAAAAAAAAAAAAAACGTGTGATTTTCGTGTATTTATGTATCTCCATCTTCTCATCCAGAAGAAAGTCCTTTGATTCCAGTTATATTTGTGATCCAGTTCATGTACCTGGACACGCGTGTGTAGATGCCGTACTTCCCCTCTTTGGCGCACTCGTCCCCCCAGCTGATGATGCCCGTCAGGAACCATGTGTTGTTCCGCCTGGTGGTGTGAGGTCCGCCGCTGTCTCCTTGGCACGAGTCCTTGCGGGTTGTCAGGAACCCAGCGCAAAACATAAAGCGTGAAATCTTGTCACTGCCTTTGCACTCTGTGCGGTCCACATAGGGAACCTCGACCTTCTGGAGCTTGTCGGACTCTACCCCTCCGTAGCGCACCCGGCCCCACCCACTCACCAGCGAGAGAGGAGCGCTCTTCAGCAGGTTCTCTGTGAAGGTCTTTGGACCCAGGCAGATGGGGATGATATAGTCTGTGAACGTGACATTTGTTTTGAGTTTTAGCAGGGCGATGTCGTGGTTGTGGCTTTGCCCATACTGGTAGCTGTGATGCATGTGGTGCTCGTCAATTTCATGATCAACCTCCCGCTGTTCATCAATGTTAACATTGTGCTCTCCTGGTGGAAAAGGAGAACAAGAGAGAGAAAGAGTTCAGTTTCAGGATCTCAGATTGTTCCTGAAAGAAAGCAAAGCATTATTTCTGAAAATTCCTTCCAAGGACTCCAGTTAGTTTGTTCTAACAAAAACAAAAAAAAAACCTTAAACACAAAGATCTCTTCAAAACCTGTCTCAGTGAAAGCAAGCAACAGTGCCAGGGTATTTTTATATTTAATTTTTCTAGTGAGAAACCTCAAAGATCTTGGGCTGTTCATCTAATCAGGGAACTCGAATCTAAACATTTCACCCAAGCAGGAAAGCACAACGGTGTCTGAAGAACCTGTTAACGCGAGGAACCATGCCAGTGCAGTTGGTGCTTTAGCTCAGAAAAGATCTCTGTATTCTGTCTCACCGAGGAATCTCACAGAAGTCACACTGAGACGAACAGTGGACCAGTGGAATGGAGCACTCAAGTCCGATATGTGAATGCAGAACCCAAGGGCCTGTACTGTATGGTTTGTCAGGATCACCAGGATCTGTTTCAGTAGAAAACCCTGAGATCTTTGAGTCATTAGTTGTCTGTCTGATGATCGTCAGCTACTCTCTCCGAGCACAAAGATCTCTGTACAGTCTGGTCCATCACCTTGTGGAGAACTTCACAGATTGTGACCCAGTAGAACTCCCAGTGTTCTCGGTTTCATCTGACTCTTACCTAGTCTGATAAAGAAGTTTCCGATCCCCACTTCCATCAGGCAGTGGGCTGCGGTGATGACCCACATCTCGTTCAGGAGAGAACCACCGCAGAAAACCAGCTGCTTTCTGTTAACCAGTGCAACCTAGTGAGGAGATGGAGAATTATATCTAGTATCTCTCTCGCTTCGACACACACACACACACGATTTACCTGCCAGGGAATCTCTCCAGCTGTCACTTCCAGTCCTCCCACAATGCGTTGCTCAGTGTTGGTCTTGCCAATGATGGTGGGTAAAGTGGGAAAGAAATTCCATTGATTTTCTCCTAGTGCTGGCCTGATGGTGGCGCTGCTGAGCTCAGTGGAGTTTGTGCTGTTTCCTGCTGTTGAATTCCACTTAGTCATATTCTCATTTTTGTTGCTGTGAATTTGGTTCACAGTTTCTTCAGCGATGTTCAGCGATCTCGTGCCCATAGTGTTGCCGATGTTGCTCGCCAGACGGCCACAAGGGTAATTATCTACAAACAGGGGTAATACAGGGGTAATTATCTACACGCAGGGGTAATACAGGGGTAATTATCTAAATACAGGGGTAATTATCTACACACAGGAGTAATACAGGGGTAATTATCTTCACACGAGTAATTATCTACACGCAGGGGTAATACAGGGTTAATTATCTACACACAGTGGTAATTATCTACAAGCAGGGGTATTTATCTTCACACATGAGTAATTATCCACACGCAAGGGTAGAACAGGGGTAATTATCTATACACTGGGGTAATACAGGGGTAATTATCTATACACTGGGGTAATACAAGGGTAATTATCTACACACAGGGGTAAAACGGGTAATTATCTATACACTGGAGTAATTATCTACATACTGGGTGGATTAATATTCTGATTCTGGAAATTTAAATGTTGAAAATGGAAGTTAATATCAGAGGAAGTTGCCTGTCTCTCTCTCGCTTGTCTCTCAGCTCAGTGTTAGAGCTTCTTTATTAAACAACGAATAGATCATTATGTTTAAATTCTCCAGATGATGGGGTTTATTAATGCACATTTATGCATAAGTAACAACACATAAGCCTTTGTGAGAATCTCAGAGTAACTTTGAAGTCTGCATTCTTTATTCCTTGTACAATAATATTCTGATTATTGTTCTGTGATTATTGTGAAAACTAAAAAGGTTGTATGTTTTAGGGATCAAAGTAAAAGAAACATAACTTGAAAGGGAAGAGATAAAGAGAATGCAAGGCTTCACCTCTCGGCTCACAGCTCCTCTCATTTGCGCCGAGTGTATATCCTTCAGCACAGTCACACACCACACCCTTTAGTTTATCCACCACACAGAACTGCTCACAGCCTCCATTATTTACATCACACTGTCTCATCATCTCTGTAACGTACAAACAATTGTAAGTAACAATTGTGCTTTCTGAACCAGCTTGTTATTATACCCTAGCCCACTCTATATCACTTTATTACACATTATAACACCATTATAAAGCCTTATACGCCAGTCACATGTAGAATCATGTATAGCAATAATTTCTGAATGAAATGTCTTCAGTAGGAGTTTTTGTGATCTTTAATGAACACTTATGAAGGCTTTAATTCATTTTAAACATAATATTATAAGCATTAATCCTTATTAATTATTGTATGTGGGGTGGGGATTACAGTCACTGTATTTTCGAGTGCAGTAGGGTGTTTTGTTAATAAAAAACAGCTAGTAGGAGATGTGTTTGGTAGTTGCAGCATAAGAGCAAGATTCAAAATCACACCTGCTCTGGTATCATGTCCTGTCCTATCCACACTATACATTTAGGCATTTGGCAGATACCCTTATCCAGGGAAACTTACACTTTTATCTCATTATACATCTGAGGAGTTTAGGGTTGAGGGCCTCGCTCAAGGGCCCAACAGGGACAACTTTGTGGTTGTTTGGATTTGAACCTGGGACCTTTCGAAACAGTCCAGTGACTTAACGACTGAGCTAACGCTGACACTACACACTATACGCTGCACACTATACACTGCACACTATACCATACACATTATACGCTGCAAACGATATACAGTGGAACCTTGGATTACGAGCATAATTCGTTCCGGAAGTGGGCTCGTGTTCCAAAACACATTATTTCCCATAAGAAATAATGAAAAGTCAAATTATTCTTTCCACAGCCCCAAAAATTTTATACATAAAAATAATTAATACAATCTATAAAATGAAAATAAAACAAATTAATCTGCACAAAAAAAGTACAAATAAATCCAGACAGATAAGTGTTTCTGTTGGTGCGCGCAGGCGCTGAGTGTGTGTGTGTGTGTGGAATTAGCCCCTTCCCTCGCCTCGTTTTACACAGTAACACTCCTCCTCCCTCTCCCCACCTTGCTTTTTAAGTTTCACAACAAACACACACACACACACACAACGGAAACACCATTTTAACAGGAAAAAAAAGAGATCTCTCAGACACTGGCGTGAGCATACTAAGGTAATCACTGTGGTAAAGTAAAAAAAACAAAACAAATATACCAGCACCTTACCTTTGAAAAGAATCGCGACAGAGCAGAGTTTCTGCGTGTTTGTGAAGCCGGGGAGGGGGTGAAAAGACGAGAGAGCGTCTGTGCGTTTGTCATGGTGTTTGCGTGTGTGTGTGTCGGGTGTCAAATTACACGCACGCACACACATAAGAGACGCTGAAAGATTTCCGCAGCGCAAGAGTGACACTCTGTGTCAAAATAAGAGTCGCATGCGTGATACATGATACTCGGCGCTCGTAAACTAATACTTGCTCGGTTTCCGATTAAAAATGTATTAAACCTCGTAAACCAAGTTACACTGTACACTTCACACTACACACTATACATTAGATACTATACACTGCACACTATACGCTGCACACAATTCGCTGCACCCTATATACTACACACTATACCATACACATACATCACACACTATACCATACACATTATACACTGCACACTATATACCGCACACTATTCATTACATACTATACACTGCACACTAGGGCTGCTCCGACTGATCGGTCGCCGATCATAATCGGCCGATAATAGCTTTGGAAAGTTTGATCAGCAGTCTCCATAATGGCCGATATAGAAAAGCCGATCAGGTGATGCAAAACTCGCAGGTTTTTGTTTTGTTTTTCTTTTGCGCGCTGATAAAATGGCTT
>JAAGKR010008892.1:0-27500 GCA_011419295.1 Clarias macrocephalus | reverse complement strand
GCTGTCCTGTTTTATTTATTTATTTATTTATTTATTTTCCTTTCTGGCATTGTTTTAATCATTTTCTTGCACGCATTTTTCTTTTTGTTGCGTTGTTTTTCTTTTTATTCTGTTTTTCTCTCTCCCTTGTATTGGCATGCTTGTGTTTTGTTTTCCTTTCTTTCCATTTTTTTTCTTCCATCATTTCTTTTTTTATTTCCTTCCCCCTGCTTTTGTACAATAATTTCAACATTGTTGATAAATTTTATCTATCATCATTTATTCTTAAAACACACATCCCAGTGTAAACAGGCGGCGTTTCAGAAGGATGAAGCGTTATTGATGAAGCGTGCTGAATGACCGGGTATCACCTCTGTGGAGTTTCTCTTCCCTGATGGAGCGAGCAGGAAACCGAACTCTAAAATCTCAAATCTAAATGTTGCTCAGTGAGTGCGGTGTGACCGTGTTGTAAAAGTATGCAGCGATTGTGCACACAGCCTCGTGAGTCACACACCAGAGCAAAGTAAATGCCCCCGCTCCTCCACACAGCCTCTTTATTACAGCCTATAAACCCAATATTACGCTCATTGTGTCATGCGGTGACGTGTCCATGAGAGTTTTATGGTTTTTCTTGTGTGACTTTAATCTCCTAAAGTCTCCTCAATCTCTGATTGATCTGGTAAAACTCAGTTTAATAATGTACTGGAGAGTTTGAGTTAGGAGGGTCAGGAGGTCGGCTGTTCTGTTCATGTTGTTTAATGTTATACAGAAAGTCTAATGAAATAAGAGTCAGAGAAAAAGGAAAGTCGATTGATTTAAACAGGACGTAAATTTATTCATGGATGTTAATTGTAACTGCAAATGAATAAAATATAAAGGCTGATTCTGATTTGTTTTCATGTCAGCCTCTGTTAGTCCTGATTTTAGTTGATTATTTTTGAAAACTATAATTGATTGAAAGGTGGCACGTTGGCGTACTTGGTCACCTTTCACCTGCATGACCCGGGTTCGATTCCCGCCTTGGGGTCAGTGTGTGCGGAGGTTATATGTTGCTTACTGGGTTTCCTCCATGTACTCCGGTTTCCTCCCACAGTCCAAAGACATGCAGATTGTATGTGTATGTGTATGTGTGTGTGTGTGTGTATGTGTGTGTGTGTGTGTGTGTGTGTGTGTATGTGTGTGTGTGTGTGTGTGTGTGTGTGTGTGTGTGTGTGTGTGTGTGTGTATGTGTGTGTGTATGTGTGTGTGTGTGTGTGTGTGTGTGTGTGTGTGTGAGCAAGTATTAGTTTACGAGCGCAGTGTGTCATGTGCCGCGTATGAGCCTCTTATTTTGACACCGAGCGGCAAGTGATCACAACTGAGCCAATGATTTTTCTCTCTCTTGCGCTGCGGAATTATGGGTAATCGTCTCCCCTGCTGGGTCTTAGTGCTCGTCTCTTACTGGTATAATCATGTAGTTAATGGTAATATTTTACACATATGCCAAAAATAAAATGACTGCATTATTTTAACTGAGAGTCGTATATGTACAGAAATAAATTAAGTGCAATTATAAAGTCAAGATGGGACTTTTGATTTTCGATAAACTCCCTTTATTTCTCTATATAATCCTCTGATACACTAATGCACTTATCCCAGTGTTTCACCAGCGCTTGGATACCATCGAGGTAGAAAGTTCTCGCAGCACGCCGGAGCCGTGGTCAGACTGCCTGTCTGTCTGTCTGCCTCCCGTCTGAAATACTGGCCTCCCAGGAACTCCTTTAATGTCTCAAACATTTAGAGTGAGGCTTGGAGTGAGGTCAGGACTGTCCGGGGACGTAGCGATGACTCGCAGCCGAGTTCCCGTAATGTACAAGTGATGTCGGTGAATGAGTGTGTGTACAGTTCACTACTTCTTTAAAACATTCACACCGTTTAAATGCTTTACTGCGGCTGAGAGTCTCATCGTCGTACTTTGCTTAAAGTCTTCTGTAAATGTCAGTCGCCTTCGCTCACGAGACATTTCATCAAGTCCCGGTTTTGACTCGAACTCTCCTTGTAATAACTAAAATTGCGTTTTTAAGCGACATAAGGTTTAAGCCGTTATCGTGCAGATTCTTTTCTTTGATTTATTTCTTCTTTAATGTAACGCCTCTTTCTCTTCGCCTCTTCCTTTCTTCATTTAATCGTTTGCAGATGATGGATTTTGCACTTATTTAAACGTACGGTGCATTAGCGTTCTTGTCACATGACATTGTGTATAACATTTAAACAATTTATAAAACAATTTAGAAATGGTTTATCTTTTAAACAGTTTATTAATAATTTCAGAATCCGTCTTGTTTTCTGTGTGCTGTTGTGACAGCTTGGCTTCAACTCTTTCTTTCTTTTTTTTTCTGGAAACCTCTTTCAGATTATTCTCTGCTCGTCCTCAGCCCCTCCTGTGGCTTTGCTCTACGTCCAAACATTTTCATCAGGAGCTGATAAATGTTCCTTGTGTGACAGTAAAGATCTGTTTTGGATCTGGAGGCTCTGAACACCAATGAGTGTATCTGTGTAATGAGAGAAGGCTGTTCTGTAGACACTCCGGAGAACAGCACAGTTTTGCTCTCATTTCTCGTATAGTTTATGGTTTTCCTGCGTGCCGGCACCATGCGTCACCTAAATAGCTGTTTGTATAAGTTCGATATACGGCAGTGAGAGGACTTGGGCGTGTTCCAGGCCGGTGCGGTGGCGGATCGGACGGCGCTGACCACAACAAGAGACATGACGTTTCAGAGGCCGAGCTCAGACACACACTTCCTTCTGCTTTCCATCATTATTGTGTCATTCACAGAGCTTTTTCATCACAATTGTTACTCCACACACACCACACACACACACACACACACACACACACACACACACACACACACACACACACTACGGTCACGTCATGCGCCCTTGAGCTTCGGGGCATATCAAGGACAACCGTGTGTGTCCTTTCCAACACCATTTGGTTTAATAATACACTTTACAGGTGGTGCTTTAAATTAAGTTTGTCCTGAATTCATTTTTCCTCACAAGACCTGAAAAAATAAAATAAATTAAAAAAATTCCCATTACAGTGACCACTGTATAGTTTCATTGCTGTCTGGATTACTGTAGCTCGCAGACCAGCTTTGCTCTACAGTCTGTTACATATTGGATGGATAGCGTTTGACTGACATCCAACCAATCACAGCGTTTGCTCACAATCCTTCTGCAAAAACAAGATTCTCTCATTCACTTGCCGCCGTTTAAACTCGATAAACATTACCTATTAATGCTACGATGAAATAATATCATAAACCACGGTGCTGTAGTGAAGCGGAGTTGGTCAATTCATACTAAACAACCGTTCCGGCCCGAATAATCTGATTGGACGAGAGACGTCATTCCACGAGTGATGATAATAGACAGTAACAGCACTGTGACGTGTAACTGTATGTATGACTGGGCGTGTCCCAGGTGTTGTCCAGTGGTTAATGACACTAACCGTGTGTCTCAGCGTGGGTGAGAGTCGGTCTGAACACCCACATTCACACCCAGTCACAGAAGCACTTTCAGCAACAACACGCATCTGATAACGTTACGTCGTCTTAAACAACACGCCGTCTCGCAAGACTGAACCCCAGATTCCTCTCTAACCCCTGATCAAGGGTGTGTGGAACAAGGGATTGGACACCCTACATAGTGCACTAGCTTTATATTTAGTGCTATTTGGGATTCAAACCCAGAACCTGTAAGTTAACGGAGCTGAACTCGTAAGTTTCACAGGATTGTCCAGCACCTCCATGGTTTATTCTCCTCACCTTTTCTCCTCAACTGAAAGAGTTTCATTCCTTTTAAACACAAACTGATTTGCCAACATTTTATTTATGACTAAATCACATGCTTTACCCTTTTATAGTTACATTTGTTATGGAACATCTAAGAAAACATGTTCTGCCTCGCTTTACAGCAGAGTCCTTCTGCTTCTGAGCAAACCGTGACCTTTTAAAACCGTGAGTATAAACCAGTGATTTGGAGCTGCACGGCTGATGTTCAAGAGAATGAATGAGTACCTTTTGATACATCAGAATCAATCAGAATTCAGGGCTAGCTGTGCTCGGGCAGGCCCAGGCCTGTACAGTACGCTTTAAACACATTAATAGTGGTTGTGTGATTCTGAGAAACTAACCCCGTCCCCATAAGGCTTCACTAATCTAGAATGTCTAATCAGGCCTGGTTGAGTTTTTCTTCTCGTCCTCTCTCGTTGTGCCTGGCCCGATCGCCGTCTCCTGCTCCTTCTCTCCGGGTTAGAATCCGTCGTGTTTGTGTAGGCTCGTGCTTTCTGTGAGGTCACCCCTGAGATTCGAGCCCGTTTTGATTTAACAGGACATGTAGTGTGCCCAGAGTTTATAAATAACCCCACAGTGTACAATCTGCCAAGCTCAATCAGCCGCGGTCATCGCGTTAGGGGTCAAACCTTTTCACCGCCGCCGTCCCCTCCCTTTTCCTCCATTCTGCCTTTTCATTACCAGCATCCTGACCTCAGCCTCAGCCAGGCTAGCCCGAGAGCAGGTCTTTCTTTCCGCCACGCTCAACACGCTCCGGGTAACAGGAGAGGTTTTGTGGGGGGAAAAACACGCACCCCTTAAAACAAAACTCCTCTTCAGCAGGCCTGCCAGTGCTCTGTTAATGTGATTTAAGCCTGGTGTGCTCATGGCCGTGCTGTCGAGAACCGCGCAGATGTTTTCTGTGTGCTGCTCGGGTTTCAGCTGGTGGGATGAACGTGGGTGTTTGGGTGCTAGGGACACCGGCGCTTTTCCCCTGTGGTCCCGTCTCTCTAAACTTTTGCTCTCGGCACAGTTTGCACCTGTGTGCGCGCGGATCTGGCGTGAGGTAGGAGTTGTGCGTAAGCGATGGACGGAAGCGTTCACGCCTACACATACCCTGTCTTCATTCATCACGCACTGTATATCACATAGAACAGGATCCTATCCTCTCCATAAAGGGCCTGTGCGGCTGCGGGCGTCTGTTCCCGGAGTCCGGCGAAGGCCAAGATGAACCGATTTAAACAGGTGGAGTCAGGTGTGGCGTCTGATTGGTTGGAGCAAAACTTGTTTCCCTTGGAACAAAAACTCCCACCAATAAGATTGGAAACGTGTGTCAGGAATCATTATTATTTAACCTGTTCATCAACAAAAGATGGAGGCAGAAAGTGAAGTTCATGACCAGACCTTCTAACCCCCCCTCCAACCACACACACACGGAATTACTACAATGTTTGCAATCACAGAACTTGTACAACACTTCAGGTTGGGCAAACTACGGGATCTCCATCTGCTCTCAGTCCAAAAACATCCGGCTTTAGATTAAAAACACCTGCTAACAGCGGGGAGAAAGTGTAAGAAATGAACAGCTGAGAGACGGAGCAAGATCGAGCTTCTACCTCTTGCCGATATTTAATAGAAAGCGTATAGACGCTTCACAGAATGTACTATATTGATTGATGACCCAGGTGGATATCAAACGGATCCACGGTCCGTAACCATGATGACCATGTTTACCCTCCGTCAAGGTTGTAACCATGATCACCGTGGACAGGATTGTAGCCAAGGGCCAAACCTCCGGGACTGAAAAATGTGTAGTTCATCGGATGACCACTAGGTCATTCTCTGGCTTCGAAAGTGAGTCGGTCCCCATGTTGAAATGCCAACTTTACAGCAAAAATATACTTGTTTGTAGCCTGGTACAAAAAAAAAAAAAAAACGTTTTTGGTCTCCACAGCTAGATTACACATTCATGACCCATGTGTGGAGGGTGAATTTTTAATGCAACTCATGAGTTAAAATTATATTAAATTACGTCCTGGTTATTGTTGTAATAATGGTCATGATCACCTTGGTCATGGTTATCAGGTGGTTTGAAATCTCACCTACTCAACATCCAAAAAACACTTTTAAAGAACGTCAGTGATCTTACTTGCTAAGTTTGTTTTGGCCTTTATTACAAAAAAAGATTGATGTGATTGCTGGTTTGTCGTAGCCATGTTTGTGGTTGGAGCTTGATTTGTGTTTTGTCCTGTAACCCAGTAGGCCTGTGCACAAAGTCGGGGTATGCCAAGCTGAGGCTCACATTGGTCACCGGCCACTGGCTGAATCATGGTCCTGTCAGAGTACCCGGTACCAAAAGTTCAGTCTTTTCCTTCAGAATAAAAATACTTACGTTTTGCTTTAGTTAAAATTGCACTTTATGCAAAGGACAATTCACATAGAAAGAGTTCCTTATTGCTTATCTTATTATTTGCGTCCTTGATGAACCATCAATTAGGAATATGAACATCAAGTGTGTCCCCCTAGTGGCCCCGCCCGTTTTTGCCACGCGGACTAGTAGTGTAGTAGTGTAAATGTGTCCAAGATTCCACATGAGCTTTTTTTAAGGCAACATCTATGTACCCTACTGTGTTAGTGTGTGGCCTCGTCAACTATGACCGAAAGTGGAGTTTTCACTTCCAAACTAGAGATGGTTTATGGAGGTCGTCCTGGCGTCTTGCTCTGCTAAACCCCTCGTGTTGCTCTTCTCCGTTAAACGCAGAATATTTTTAACAGACAATCCTCAACGCAATTTTTGATTTAGCGTCGCGATCTAGTCGAAATCGGATCCCGCATCGGCGATCCAGAGAGAACAAGATGTCACCCTCCCCCCAATCTCTGTAGCCAATTCCCGGCGTCCTACGCTATTCCTTTTTTACTCCTTGTCTGGTTATAAGGGATCAGGATTAGCGTTCCATGTGATCCATCATCATGAATGTGCTCCAGGAAGCCGAGGAGAAACTCTACACCTCACCGTCGGAGCAAGACGCCTCTCAGAAGCGCTTCTCGCAGCTAAAGTCGTTCCCCAGCACCTCGTCGCTAAACATCCGGCTGCAACACAGACTCGGCAGCAGACTCTGACGGAGAGAGGCAGAAAACAAAAGCAGATGAAAACAGTCGGGGAGGAGAAGTCAAGGCTGGAAAAGCCATCAGCCCCCAGACTCCAATTAAGGATGGAGTTATGGAAAAATTGAGCCTGCTAGGTTTTTTTTTTTTTTTGCACCGACATAAAAATGCTCAATTGGGGAACTTATCTCCCGTGCACACAAGAGTTCTTTAAGCAGGTAGAGACGAACCGAAGCTTCTGAGCCTCCTGAGAAATAATAAATTATGGGTCTTTTAGATGCAACAGACTCCCTACGATAGCAAACGCAAGATTTTTCTCGAAGAGAGAGAGAGAGAGAGAAAGAGAGAGAGAGAGCACTCTTTCCAAAGCATGGATCAAAACACTTTGAGCTTAGTCGTATGTTCAACACAACAGGAACATCAACACTGGAGTGGTAATGTGTTTTATTTCTAAGAATTATTTTTTATTATTAAAAAAAAAAAACACATTATACTTTTAAAAAAAATCCATTTCTAGGTACTTTTTATGTTTGTTTCACTTCCATTGTAAACAGGCTTATTTTCTTTTCTCTTTCAATCATGTCTTTCTAAATGTTCATGATTTCGTATACTAGAGTTTCAAGTGAAAGCCATTTAGAAAGTGAAGAACCCTTAACGGCCCAAAGAAATCATCTTTTGAAATGAATGAATAAATAAAAAAGCTTTAAAACCACACAGGGGCAGATGGAGCAGCAGAAAGACCCAATCGTTGGATAGCTTATGAATGGTTTAATCTCCCTGGTTATATGGTTGGATTTGTACGAGTAAAGGCATCAATGGTCTCTGCTACATAATTCCAACCTTTATTTTTCTTCTTAATTAATTCAACTCGATTCTATGGGGAGTTCGAGTCACACCAGGACTTGCTGATGATGAAATTCCTGTTGAATGAAAGTATAAAAGTGACGGAAGACTTCAGGCACGGTACGCTGATGAGACTCTTACAGTAGCGGCAGTAAAACATTTGAATGTTTTAAAGAAGTCCGTACGTCCGTGAATGACGATCTGGGATGAGTTGGAGCGCATAATCCTCGAAAATCTACGGATAACTTGTCACTGACTCGCAGAAGAGACGCATCTATCTAAACTGTACACACACACTCGTTCACCACCAGTTGCACATTAAAGGAACTCGACTGGGCGTCGAGTCCTGACCTTGCGCCAAGCCATTTACACGTGCTTGGAAAAGCCATTCAAGGAGTTCCTGGGAGGTCGGGGTTTCAGGTTAAAAGCAGGCGGTCCGATCACGGCTCCGGCGCACTGAGAAAAATTTCTGCCTTGATGGTGGCCAGGCGCTAGTGAAACACTGGGATAAGTGCATCAGTGTATCAGGAGATTATACAGAGAAATAAGGGAGTTTTTACTCTCAGCAATGTCTTCTCAAAAGTCCTGCTTCAACTTGAACAACCCTTGTATAAAGAATTTTTAACAGTGGACATTTTCACGGAGGTGCACAACGGTTCATGGCACTTTTTTTTTTTTTCTTTCTTTTTTAACAAAGCAAACATTAAATTTGAGCTAATTGCTTGGTGGAACTGAAGTCATGATCAGGGAATGGAGGAAATGTCGGAGGACTTTGACCGTAGGTTTGGGTCGAGGGATAATTTAGGAAAATGGTTTGGTGTTTTACTAATTTCGCTTAGAGTTGAGAATTCATGTTGCTCGTCACTGAAATCATGACTCACACACGCATGCCTAGAAGATGACTTTACCAGGCCTTTTCTCTCTCATATCCAGTACATCAGGGTTGAATCATTTGTGAACAAAATCTGACCGACATCAACACCAAACTAGAGGTTTTTCTGCTATAGAGCTTTGATTCTCGTTCCTGTTAAAAAGGAGAACAGTGCAATCGTTTGAACAAGGACATCTTTAGATATACATCAGTTCTTTAGAGCAGTGGGACAAAAATATATATATATATATTTGCATGTATTTATGGTAGTCGTTTCTTTCATCATTCATGGCTTGCTTGAGCGGAGACCGAAGCTTTCTAGCAGCAGTGGTCAGTGAAGGTCAGATCTTGCTCAGGGTTCTTGTAAAGGCAGCTCGAGTACGTAGGTGTGATCACACATGGCCGTATGATGGATTGAGCAGGTGGGTGATGAGGAAAATCGGAGTAGCAGTTTTGGCCTTCCTCCTCCTCTATGATCCCATTTGGCGCAGAACAAAGCATAAACGTACTAATGATCCCAGCTGGCAGCCCAACAACTCTGTCTGTGTGTGTTTCCCCTGATGCATTAGCTAACATTCCTGCCTTGACATTCCTTTGTCTGACGAGCTCTGGGATAGGACAGAGGGGAAAAACAAATACCGCTTCATGACATACGCCGTCTCTTTTCTCCTCTCAGCCGACGGGAGCTGGAGTAACCGAGCCTGTATCGCTTGGGCAGAAAAAGCACTTTCCACATAAGCACTTCAATGGAAAACGGCTTCTACAGTGTCGCTCCCCAGACGCCTATTCCTACCGAGTACAGCTTGATTCAGAGTATTGTCCAACGCATATTTCAAATAGCTCTGCTAAATAGTTGTCGTTTTCCTATTTAAAGAAGAAGAAGAAGAAGAAGAAGAAAAAAATCGGCATCTGTGATTGTGATCCGAGTTTTCTTTCTTTCTTTCTTTCTCTCTTCTTCTTTCTCCTCGTCCTGCTGAAGGAAATAGGGTTGCTCATAAACGCCGAATATAGGAAGGGGGTTACCGGGGTTGGGGTACACGTAAAAAGATTGTCGGCCCTCAAGGAAATGCATGAGGCAGTCGTGACTCCAGTTAACATGGGCGTTCAGAGGGTTCTGATCCGACATGCACTGAATGGAGAGGTCGTCCGGAAACCGTTTGATGCCGGGGGTCTCACTGACGCCCCTCCAGGGGCCTGTATGCTCACCCTGATATCTTGCGCAGATTCTTGTGAATGAGGGGGTGAGACATCCTGAATGACACATGCCTGGACATTTGGATTGAACGTATATCGGACGTGCGTCTCTTTAACCCCAGAGCTGCCGGGTTCTGGATTCTGATCGGTCAGAGGGTGTTGATTGTCTAGAACAGCACATTACAGGTTACAGCTTTTCTTTAGAAACAACTCGTTAACAGCAACCTGTATAAAAAGGTGGTCTGCAGCGTCAGTCTTGGTCAGAGGTGAAGCCGTAAAGTTTAGCCTTCCTGACTCTTGACCGTCTTCAGGACTGAGGAGTTTGGGTTTGTGATCTGTCTACAGCACGAATGCGGAAGGTCTCATTAGGGTTGCGGGACGCGAAACTGCTCTACACTTCAGGCGTTGTTGATGTTCCTGCGTGTTTCCTTCTGCAGCTGCACCACACACAGCGCGTCCTGCATTTCCTACTACTTTAGGAGTCCTACTTTAACCTCGCTGTTGAGACGTTGAAGGGATAAACTAATGCCCCTAGAAGGAAAAAATTGCACTTGCGAGAGTTTCCCTAAAATTCAAACAATGCACTCCAGGTTTATTTTCTTCACCTGGAAAACCTTGTAAGGTCTAAACAAGAGGCATACTTCTAAATCCATGTTCCTGTGTTGCTTACACAAATTAATGCAACATGGAACAAGCTGGGAAATAAATGAGCTCGTCGGGAGGGGTTTGTTTCCATGTCACCACCACATGTTCAGAAAGAACTAGAACGTGTCTGCTTTCTGATGATAATCAGCCAGGTATGGCTTTGCTTAGGGTACGCGGTCTTAAAAAGCAGTTTGTGTTGCTCGGTGGTATGCGCATGTGGCTTTTCCCTTTTGTGATGTGTTAGGATTAGCGTTCCTGTCCTGATGTCGGTGGGGAAAGTAGAACGGCGTGACGATTCGACCTGACGGCTTTCCGTTCCTTCTTTTTAACAAATACCTCGATGATTTGTTAAGCTCTTGGCTTCCTTTCTTTCCTTTGGGTCTTGTCTTCATATTTAAGAGGTCGCTTCCAGACACAGGCCGCAGCGGCTCCTTGTGAGCGTGCCCTGGAAATTTCGCAAGTGTACACTATATTTACACCGAATTTACAGGCTTTAATAAGCTCTTTGATTTGCGAGCTGCTAGTCGGTAATTGTAAGTTCCATTGCGCCAATTAGGCAGCCGTTTGGCGGCACGGGCCTTGCGAGCGCGGTGCGGACATGGGTACATGTTCCAGCCATTATTCACCATGTTCAGCACCAGAAAACTGGAAAACCTTGCTCTGTCTGTGTCTGTTTTCCATATTTATACCTGTTACTAGAAGTCGAAGCTATTTCGGACGGACTCGGTTTGCCAGGATGCTTCATGTCATCCATCGTGATGATTTGTCTTACCGAGATGCATTCTTCGGAGAAAAAGAGAGAGAGAAAGAAATTGGAATTAATGTTCCATAACCATATCCAGAGTCCAGAATACCGAAAGATTTTTTTCCCCTCTCATTCTGGAATGAATTCATTTCCATCTAATTTAAGGAACAGGAGGTTCAGTTGGAACTTTCAATCCCAGGCATGATTTATTTATCCGCATTGAAAAGGAGGGCAGCGTTCTGGCTGTTCTGGACCGAGACAATCTATAAGGCTTTAAATGATTTTGAAAGGTTGGATTTATGAAGTCCCGTCAAGTGAAGAGCAGGAATTCGTTCTGACTGCTCGCGAAGGAGCACCTACGCACCTGCCCTGGGCCGAGAAAACGACCATTCTTCACGCAGTGCGTCACACGAGCGCAAAGGCACGATTATGTCCTCGAACACGCTGTCCTTGCATGTAAGGCAATCAGGTGCTTATTGAGGAGAGATTTCGGTCCGAGCTGGCTCGCTGCGCGTTGCCGTTAGATACTGCAGCTCTGTCTAGCTTCGTAACGCAGATAGTTTTTCCCGAAACAAATTTGATTGGATTAAAATACGGGTTCGACTGGCACAAGCGCCGCAGCTTGCAGGTTAACTCAAATGGAACGAAAGCCGCGCGAGTGTAATTTTATACTAATGGCACGCGCTTGTGTGTCTACACACACGTGTACTACAGGGAGGGTTTGACTTGCGGCATGTTTCATTTGTATCCCACCATATCATTAAGTGACCCTGTTGAGGGAACAAGCTGCGTGGAATGGAGGGATGGTATCTCTGCAGCGGGCCCTGGGGAAACGATTAAAGTGAATAAATCAGGTACTTCTCTCTCGCCCGTGTTGCCTCAGTCCATAATTTTCATACTCACTTAATCTGTGGTATCTTGCATAGCATCCATGCGTCCATTAATCACTTAAGAAAACAAAAGAAGAAGCGCGAGCTGCAGCGATGGATGCAGCAGTGGAATATTAGGTGTCTTTGGTTTGGTGCTAAAGTAGCATCTATACCGTCATAAATAAGAAATGGGGCGGCTCGAATAAGGGGTACGGTTCTGTTTGTCAGCGCGGTCCGCCGTCGAGACTAGCTCCAGCTCTCCAGGATAATCAGACAGGAAGTTTTTGCGGTGGCGTTCCTGATGACCTTGAGCGAATGAAAACACATCATCTGTAACGGCTCCTGTTTGGGCGAACTCGAACCCGGGCTCCTTCCTGCAGCGCCACAGCCGGCGGGTTCTTCCCTCCATTTCATTCCGTCTGAGACGCAAATATGCGAATGCGAAAAGCCAGAAGGTAATTGCGGTGTCTGATTTTTGCGTAGCCCAGCAGAGATGAGTGTCCTCACGGCCTGTTTTTACGGAGAGCCACGGGAAAGGGAAGTGATGCCAGGGCCACGGGGTGGACAGCAGTGGTAACCTCTAACCTCTGTGTGTGTGTGTTGTGTTTTTAGCTTCTTTACGGAGGAGCTTCCGTCTCAGCAGAAGAGGAAAGAAGACGAACAAATCTATGTACGAATGTAAAAAGAGCGAGCAGTACGACACCGCTGATGTTCCCACCTACGAAGAAGTGGCTCCGTACTGCAGGGCAAACGGGGCCAAGCACAGACTCGTCGTCATGGTCGGTAAGTGCGGCTATGCTACGTTTCACCGGGTCGTGTTGCGTTGAACCATCTTTAAGCCACGTTCACGTTATGAACTGACCTAGAAGTATAATCTAATGTCTTGGATAGGGAATAAAACACTTTGTGTTGTGCTGCTACCTGAAAATGATCAACAAGCCTAGTGTGATTAAAGCCAAGGTACTATTACAAGTGCAAAGTGGGTTGATTACGTTACCTATAACCGCATGTCTACGAGGTTCCTCAATGGACTGCTGAAGAAGTCGTCGTCTTTACTGGTCCTGATTTCTGCTTATAACGGGTCAGTGAAATTGTTTTTTTCTTTTGGTTTGTTCGATGAAACAGCGCCCCTGGTGGAGAGAGCCAGTCCAACGACAGCGACATGGTGAAGCTTGAGACTCTTTAATCAATAGTCCAGAGCTGTAACCTGCTGAGATACCAAAGCCCACAGGTATCATACAGTTTTAACCACAGTCAGGGAACCAGACCAAGCCTCTGAGGGGGGTGTGCAGCGGTCAGCGCTCTTCTGGTACCGGTCCCTGGAGGATCCTAAATAAACCTGGGCCACATCGGATTTCGTGATCTGCTGTAAATAATCCATGAAAAAAACTAGCAAAAAGTCCTGCAGATCCATGAGAGTTTTTTGAATGAATGTAAGATACTCATTGAATTTTTATTTATTAATTTAATTCATAGCGGTTTTAAGAACAAGCTTTCGCCTTTATCAGCTATAAAAAGTTATTACCCCCCATTTTTAATCTGTTCTGACTGTTACTGGAGACTCCTTCCATAAATGTTAAATAAACTCCTTTCTCCTCACATTAAACTTCATCATCTCAGCCCTTGCACATTTCTCGCTCGTTGCGTTACGCTACATAAACGTTAACGTAACGCAGAAGGTTACGAGCCGTACACGCTGCTTTCCCATGCGAAAGTCCGTCATGCCATACCTTTCCCCCCTGACGGATGAAATCGTCCGTGACCGTAAGGATTATTTTAGTCTTCATTTAGGCCGGGGTCACGGTGATGCACCCCGGCTAGGCCTCGCTCAGCTTCAGTTCTGTGGAGTGTATGGACTCCATCACGAACTGTCCGTGTGTTTTTTTTTTTCCTCTCATCATGATGATGTCCCAATTAGCGAGGCCTCTCCTCTGCTGCTATTGCAGTCAGGCTAATGCAAATATTTTTAATTAGCTCTCCTAATTTGGAGGACAGTGTCATGGACAGTGTCAAGCGCTGACGAAGCAAAGACCCCGCCGCCAGTCTGCTGTGTGTTTTGCTCTGTTTTTATTTCAGCTTGTTTTTCCGTCCCGTGAGATGAACCTTCTTGCTTTTCCCGCTCTGTATTTTCTTTCCCCCCCTCCGTCCTCACGTATTTTTCTTTACTTTTTTTTCCCCCTCGTTCTCTCTCTATTATTGTTCCTGTCTTTTTTGGTTTCTCTGTCCTGTCTTTCTTTCTCATTTCATTTCATGATGAATGTATTTCTTTGGCTCGCTCTCGCTCATTCATTCAGCGTGTAGACATTATTTTTGAATTCAGAACCATTAGTTAAATAGCTTCCTTTTTTTTCCTTCTCTCTCTCTCTCTCTCTCTCTCTCTCTCTCTCTCTCTTTGTTCTGGCTTTCACTTCAACATGATGTCGACTCTGAGATTTCCTTGGCCTGTTTTTCTTTCTTTCTTTCTTCCTTTTTGATTTTTTTTAAAGAAAAATCATTCATCTAAACCGAAGCCTTTGATGATTTTTATATTTTTTGTTTTTACTTTCACCGTTTCAATAAGGTGTTTAACGCCGACTCTGGACAACAGGGTTAAATAAAATCCACCGTATTCCTCTGAACCTGGTTCAACCTGAGAGACGCGTCCGTCGGTGGCTCCGTTTCAACCAGACGAATAAGGATGTTATCTGTTTAAATGTATATTAATCTTACACTGAGCCAGAATAAACATACCAGTGTGCACGTTAGAGAAGACCACCATCGTGTCTGAGCTGAAGGCTGGTGATTTCACAGAGCAAATGTGCAAAATCTTGAAGATTTCTGTTAGCAATAGAAGTAACACCAGGGCACGATATCCAGGCCTGGAAAAAAAAAATTCGCTTAGAAATAAAAATATATATCTATCACTAAAAAAGTGGAAACAGATTGATGTGATTTAAGCGCTGATTTTATAAGGAGTTCAGACCAATAACGCGTTTGTAATGATTACCCGACTGCCATGATGACAGAAATATCAATCAAACCGCAAATACACAACCACCATGACCAAACACAAATGAGACATCCCCCATCCCCCCACAGCACCCCCCCCCCTCCAGAATTCTTTCTCAGGAACCCTGGAACGTCTCCTCAACCCAGAGTCACGTTAAATTAACATTGCTGCTCACGGCATGAACAGGAAACAAATCAGCACGTACTTACCTTTAAATGAGTTATACGAGGGACGTATACCAGGATGTTCATTTTCCTGCTTAATGCCTGTTCGCACGGCGTCCGGCTCGTTATACAGCGCGTCCGCGGTTCAATTCCCGGGAAGTTGCATCGTTGCTGTCAAAACCAGGGCTATTTATAGCAGGAGGAAGAGAGACACAGGAGAATGGAACAAAATGTTAGAAGGAAGTGTTCGCACAACCCCGAAATATAAATAAAGTCCTGTTTTGTTAAGCGACACGTGACCGACACATTTTCAAGTTAAATCTATGGCACTGACTGTTCAGATCTTTCCGAGGAGGAAAATATGTGCTGCAAATTCTGTAGCTGTAAACAAATAAAGTAAATGTGGGAGCAGAATGCAGGTTTGAAATGGCTGCTGAGGTGAATCAGCTCATTTGAGGTACAATGTGTTAAGGCTCTAAGGTACTGATCGGAAGGTCGGTGGTTTGAGCTCCAGCTCCACCAGGTTGGGCCCGTGAGCAAAGCCCTCCTTCTCCTCCAGGGGCTCTGCGCTTTATCCCCAGCCTACAGTACTAACAAGAAGCCGGGATATGCAAAGAATAAAAAGAATGTCACTGTCACTGCATTTGGACAGACTATGATACGTTAAATAAAACTGGAGAGGTGTCCATCATTTCATTGGCAGTTTCTTATAGGGTGAGGTTGGCTCTACCACTGGTAGCACATTTTAACACGTTGTCAGAATATAATCCCTGACGCTCTACCACTGGTAGCACGTTTTGACTCATTATCATAATATAATCCCTGACGCGCTACCACTGGTAGCACATTTTAACGCGTTAGCAGAATATAATCCCTGACGCGCTACCACTGGTAGCACATTTTGACACATTATTAGAATATAATCCCTATCGCTCTACCACTGGTAGCATGTTTTTACACGTTATCAGAACATAATCCTTATCGCTTTACCACTGGTAGCACGTTTTAATGCGTTATCAGAATATAATCCCTGATGCGCTACCACTGGTAGCACGTTTTGACACATTATCATAATATACTCCCTGACGCGCTACCACTGGTAGCACGTTTTAACGCGTTATCAGAATATAATCCCTGATGCGCTACCACTGGTAGCACGTTTTGACACATTATCAGAATATAATTCTTATCGCTCTACAACTGGTAGCATGTTTTAACGCGTTAGAATATAATCCCTGACGCGCTACCACTGGTAGCACGTTTTAACGCGTTATCAGAATATAATCCCTGATGCTCTACCACTGGTAGCACGTTTTAACGCGTTATCAGAATATAATCCTTGATGCGCTACCACTGGGAGCACGTTTTGACACACTATCAGAATATAATCCTTATCGCTCTATGACTGGTAGCACGTTTTGACGCGTTATCAGAATATAATCCTTATCGCTCTACAACTGGTAGCACGTTTTGACACATTAATCTAGACTTCACTAGGCGATTAGTTGAACTGTGCAATAACAATTTAAAAACAATTTTTTTTGTGCAATAGCAACTGTGCCATAACATCATTTTAAACTGTGCAATATTACCTAGTGTAATCTGTTTAAATATGTGATTTTTTTTTTTTTATTATTATTTTTATTTTCACACTGTACCTTCTCTACTTTGTTTATATTTGCACATTGGGGCGAATAAAATCTTATCTTAAAGTAAAATACAATAAAATGAGCAATAAAACAGAATGATTTAAAAAAAATCTTTCAACACTAAACATAAACCTTCAAGTCACTAGGTTTAGTAGCACGGATTTATGGGTGGTGTGCTAAAGTAGTGAAACATATTTTCATGATGTATGCATGGCTAGGGTAGGATGAATTTATAGAACACCGGGGCTCGAACCGACGACCTTCCGATCAGCAGTCCAAAACCTTACCCAAGCTAACTAGTGATATTGATATTGATACAGATTTCTGATGTAACTGTAACATGTCATGTACAGTACCTGTGTGTGTGTGTGTGTGTGTGTGTGTGTGTGGTTGAGAGCACATTGCTAACCCTGAATATAACACAGTGTATTATGAGGCGTGCTGCTCGGCTGGAAGTGATTAGACGTCTGCTGTTAAAGAGCTCTCCTGCTAATGAGAGGCCTGATCAACTCTGACACTTTTACTGCTTCTGCACCATGCCGCAATGAGTGAGACGACATTGTCAGTCGCATATTCCACTTAAATAATTTAAAAAGAAAAAAAAAAATCATCCAAAACAAAATTGCTAAAAATGGCTTTATTAAGTGATAAAATTGAAGCCATTGTTCCTGGCTCGTTAAACACTGCAGTGTAAATACAGGAGAACAGAAGTGAATGCTACAGAGAGAGGCGTGTGAGCCTGGTGTTCGTCTAGCTACAAGAGGCGTGTGTGTGTGTGTGTGTGTGTGTGTGTGTGTGTGTGTGTGTGTGTGGTGGGGGATGTAGGCGACTAACGGTTGAGGGCCAACTGTGTCTCTACTGAACCCATTATCAGATTAACAAGACAATGAACACCTGCACATACAATCTACAATTAAGTCAGTTCAGCACTTTGTATGGTGTAAGTGAGGATGTAGTGACTTTAATGATTAATACCTTTTAAATCCTCCATCTCTCTCTCTCTCTCTCTCTCTCTTTCTTTCTCTCCAGGTCCTACAGGTGTGGGTATGAATGAGTTGAAGAGGAAGCTGTTAATCTCGGACCCGCAGCACTTCAGCATCACCATCCCTCGTACGTTTTCACACCATCACACACACTTTCACTCACAAACCAAAGCGTGAGGGAACGCAGAACGAAAGCTTTTCATGTCCAAAATAAAATATCTACTTTTAACACTGATCCATCTCCAGTCCTACAGCATCTGTCTCTCCCCTCCTTTTCTCTTTTTACTTTCTCTCTCGGTCTTTCTCACTCTCTTTATTTCTTTCCCAGCATCCAGGAACGCATTCTTTGGGTACATGCATCATGTTGGGACAAATGAGTCGGACTCAGATTGATGAATTTAAACACAGGCTGTGGGAGAGGGAGGGAGAGAGAGAGAGATGGATGAAAACAAGGGAGTAGGAGTGTTAAACAGTGGCCAGAAATAAAGAAGATCGTCCAGCGCTGAGTGAAACCTGGGCTGTATAGAGCTCGGCTGTAATGGATGCGTCTCTGGATTCTGACTCCGGGATTAAAACTCCATCCCGAGCTTAAAGCCTCACACTGTCTGATTGCTCACAAATGTTCCTCTCGATTCATGTTCGTTACACAACCGAGCTTTTTTAGGTCTTACACACCATGCCGTTAGACTCGTCCATTCCTGGAAAGTGCTTCCTCTCTTCTCTTCTTGTGGATTTCTGACTGTTCAGGTTTTCTCAGAGATGTTAATCAGTGGAGTCACTGTTCCAAGCTGATTAGTTTTTATTGACTCAAGTTCAACTAGACCTCGTAACTTGGAAATCCCGACTTGAAAACAGGAAGTGACATCAACATTTTTGTGTTAAATATCCTGCGTTGAGAAATTTAGTTACAGCTTTACCTCTGTTATGATGCACTGAGTCTGGAGACTCCTTCCATAAATACATAAACACCTCCTTACAGGAAATGACGACGAAAATGTTTTATGAACCGTTTAAGTGGAGCATCGGGTGTACAAGTGTAACCCTGACCGCAAACTCTTAACCCTTATCCCTTAACTCCTAACACCAACACTACCAGTAACTCCGAACTCCAAAAACTTAACCCTAACCTCTTACTCTTAACCATTATCCCCTATACCTCACAAAACACCAACCCTTATCCCTATCCTCAACCCCAACTCCTTACCTTTAACTCGTACACTAACCCTAACCCCTTACTCCCAACCTTTAACCTCTAATCTCTTCCCTAACTGATTACTCCTAACCTTTACCCCCTATATTTTCCCTAACCCCTTATTCCTAACATTTAATCCCTAACACTTACTGTAACTTCTACAATATCCCCTTACTCCTAACATATAACCTAACCTCTACCCTAAACCCTACCTCCTAGCTCTGTACCCTAATCTCTAATAGTAACCCTAACCCATAATCTAGCCAATAATTCTGAGCCCCATTTCCTAATCTCAACATTACCGCTAACCCCTACCCTAATAGTAACTTTTATCCCTAACCTGATCCCAGACACTGAGACACTAACCCCTACCCCTAACCTAAACCCTAACCCCTTACCATCTCTCTCGCTCTCTCTGAAACAGTAATCTGAATTTTTTTAAGTACCAAGACTTTGTACTGAGGAATGAAACACTACTAAAGTATTCTGCTAATAAAGGAAACTAACTAACAGTCCCTTGGTGTAATGAAGCACAGCCATAGTTCCCACACTGAGATGATTATTTTTATTCCTTAAATAAATTCATATTTAGCGATAAACCAACAACATGTTGTATTTTCAGGGGACAAAGGACAAGATGTGCAAGAGAAAGTGAGAGAGAGTGGCTGAATGAATAAAGGGCGAGTGAACAAGAGTGAGGCGGTGGGCGGGGGGGGGGTGAAGGTTCTGGTTTTAAGCTTACTGGAACAGTGTAAAGGTTTTAACAGTTTGTTTTGGGACTCCTGGTCAAACAGTTCGTCTTGAGGAGTGTACCACGTGACCCCTGACCTCTCCAGCGCTCGTTAAACACTTTGCGCAGCGACCTTTGACCCCCTACTAAACCGTCTGGAGCCTGGCACGCGCGGCCCGGTTTAACGGCACCACTTTACAGCCGAGCGAGCCAGAAACACAGCAGCGGCGAGGCCTTAATGAGCGCTGGAGCGGAGTCAGAGTCGCCGCTCCGACTGGAGTGTGTGTGAGAGCACCAGCGCCGCGGCTTTACTGCTCTGTAAAAACATCAACAGTGACACCGGCCGTGTAAAAGCTCCAGCTAATTCACTCGCGGGGTTTTATTTCTGTCCTGCGGTGCGTGCTGATCCGACGCGATTGTAATGGAAACAGGAAAAAATGTGCATCAGTTAAATTTAAGGCATGGCTCGTGACCTGGGGGCGGAGCTAACAACATATTTCTGAATATTACATAAACACAGACGTTTGTTCCGTACAAATATTCCATGTAGCTTGTCGTCAGATTTAAAGGGTTTAACACTCCTGTGGGATTGAGAGACCTGCAGTCTCGTATATGTTTTAGTTACTCTAACAACCTATTCTCAAACCTTGTTGCTTCTGTAGACAAAACGTTAATTGCTGGAGACTTTAATATTCATTTTGAGAATCCAGAAGACCCTCTGAGAACAGCATTTATGTCCCTACTGGACTCAGTAGGAGTAAATCAATGTGTAGTAGGACCCACTCATAAAGCAGGTCACACTTTAGATTTAATATTATCCTTCGGATTAAGTATAGGAAATATAACCACAATTCCACAGTCTGTTATCTCAGATCACTATCTTGTCTCGATTAAAGCGTGTTACAGTAATAATGTACACACAGCACTTTATTTAATACCGTAGCTAAATTAACTAAAAACAAGACCACTGCAGAAATCTCCACAACAACATCATGCAGTAGTGAGGATTTCACTTTAACTTTTTCAATAACAAAATAATAAATAATAAATATTAGGCAAAAAATTCAGGCTTTGAAACCAGACAGTTTAAATAATTCAGATGATAAACTAAACCACATCACATCAGAACTTAGAACACTTTACTCCCCTTGAAGCGAGGGAACTAATTTCACTCATCTCTTCTTCAAAATCGTCAACCTGTATATTAGATCCTATACCGACACATTTTCTCAAACTGATAGTACCAGCAATAACAGAACCCCTGGTGAAAGTAATTAACTGTTCACTCAGCAGTGGGTTTGTTCCCAAATCCTTTAAATTAGCAGCTTTATTTTTCAGCGCTTTATACCAATATATTTTTGCTGTGTAGTTTTTTGTGTACATAAGAATTGTATTTCAATGAATGTTTCAGAAACCTGCTTTATTTTTTATCTCAAAAGAAGCCCCGTTTGTGTGAGGAATCCGAGTGTGTGTTGGTGTGAACAGCTGAGACAATAGGAGTCCTGGTGAAACCTGATGTTACCTGAGCCAGGTGTGAATGAGTCTTACACATGCGTGAAAAGTCAGAGATTATTCAGTGAAACAGAGGCTCTGCTGAAAAAAGTGAGGCACATCAGTCACTTTACCCCAAATAAAAGGTCTTTCTGAATGTTAGAATTTAGTTGTCTTGCTATGGACATGAACCCATTGCTGTGTTCAAAACAATCTGTCAGGGTCGTTTATTCTCTTTTGATCTTTTTCTCTGCTTGTCTGATAGAGTTTGAAATTGTAGTTTTTTGTGTGTGCACTTTGACATAAGTTTAAAAGTTGCACATGAATCTGACATAATTTCCATCAGACACATTATGAAAGCTCAGTTTGTACTATACATAAATAAGGGAAAATGTATTAACTACTATATTGGTAAAGATTTGAAATTTACACAAATTTAAGAAGAGCATTGAATCACTGCAGGTCTTCAAAAAGGCCTCAGACCCCTAAATTAATTTTAGTCAACTTCTGCTTGTTGGAGGCAATCAAATCTCCTACTGCTGAGCTTTCAAACCCGCTCTTTAGAAAAGCTCTGGGTGACGTCACAGAGGGTTTGTCCAGATCTTTTTATACAGTCTGTGGTTAAATGCGATACGTATTTGTATTTCAATTTTGTTCTTACGGCCACAGGACAGTTGCTGCCAGGTGAGATACAGACAGGCCGAGAGCTGTGCTGAGCTGCTAAGCTAGGTTAGCAAGATACACGGACTAGAGAGAGATGCGCCGCAAGCTAGCGCATCTAATGAAGAGAAAACACACTGATCTGATGGCTGTTCCTGCACTTTTTTTTTTTCAACCTGAAAGATTCACCACTTCATCAATCCTTTCATGACGCAAGTTGACGCATGCTTCGATGAGTGAAGGAGGAGGAGCTACGTGAAGTCGGTGCAAAAGTATTGGAACGGAATCCTGACAGCGGTGTCGTATCGGTGCATCGCTAACAGAACACAAGCATCAAAAAGCATCAGAAGTGACATCACAAAAGCACACGAGACGAATCTCAGAACTCGGTTTCTTTTATTGGAACTGCACCGACCGCTAAATGTTCACCTTGTACAAGAAACAAATACAAATACTCACGCTAAAAACAAAAACAAACAAATTAAAAACGAAATAAAACGATAGTGCTGGCTGAACGGTGTTTCTGCGAGTGTCGTTCTATTGCTGTGACTCCGAACGGGACGGCTTTCATCCGCGCAAAGAACAAAAAAAAAGAGAGAGAGAGAGAACTGGGCAGATCACATCAGACTATGGTTATAGGAACACTGAACTAGTCAATACAAATCTATCAGGACTGCAAAACCTATTTTTTGTTTTTCTTTTTCGTATTTGCATTATTATTATTTTAAACACAAAAAAAGAAAGTGGGAAGTCTGCTTTTATAAAAAAAATACCACAACATGAAAAGAAAAGGAAAGGAAATGAGGGGGAGGACAATCAGACTACTGCAACTCATTCATGTGGAATCTCTTCAAAAATGTTTTTTTTTTTTTTTTTTTACTATCTTTTCCTCACACACACACACACACAAACACACACCGTAATAATAACACCAACAAAAATCAGCAAAAAAAATGAGTGTGTCCTCGTTTTCCTGAGTCATTGTGGAACGAAGTTAATGCTTTAACCCTTTCCTGTTCGTTCTCCCGTCTGGTGAAAAAAAAAAAAAAACATCCATACGTCGTCGTCCTACGACTGTAAAGAAAAACTGAAATAAGTCCCCTAGAAGTGAGGGGACTCCATGAAAACGTTCAGAGACGTCGTGTCTTTTTGCTGTCCCGGCGTCGATGTGCAGAAGGTGTGGACAAAACCGCGAGGACCGGACTGGACTCTACACGAAGGAAGATCCCCTGCGTCCTGAACATCGTCCACAGGTGTGCGTTTCGTGTCCACGTGGTTAGGAGTCCAACATTAAGAGTGATGTCTAGCGTTATTACTGAGGACACTTTGAGTTACGGTGAGTAAGAGAAAGTCTGTTTCTTGCGGAGAAGACGCCCGACTTCCTTCTGAGGCTTCCTTATTTTGGACAGATTTGAAAAAAAAAAAAAAAAAAAAGATTTGGTCTAATTAATGTGACGTGAGAGTAAAAGAAGAAGCGCGGTGGTGGCGGCGTCTCACTGGGAAGAGTGAGACGCGAGAACACGAGCTAACCCGATGTGAACAGGGGAAAGTAGAGTGTGTTGATCTTTCATTATGTAAAATGCTGATGTTTGGTGGTTTGCTGTGGTATGAGGGGAATAAAGCACTTCAGGGTTGCTGTTACAGAAAAGGCATCAACTTCATGATACTGGTGGTGCAGCAACTCCACTTCCGTTAACGCGTCCCTGATTATTTTCCCGTAACAGCACAACAGTTGTTTGAGTGTTGTTGAGTGTATTTTTTTTTTTATCTACGATTAAAATCGGCACTTTTTTTCATCGACCTCGTTCGCTTTTTTAATTGATTGACATTTCACATTGTGTTTGTTCAACGTTTTCATCATCAAGCTTCATCGTCGTACACCAGGTCTGTTAGCATGCTGCTCGCTTCCGCTAGTTTATCCTTTGACCTGAGAAAGGATCCCGAAGTTCTCCCAAAACACGAAGTGTATCTAGAAACGCTCGCTTGATGCTTAAAGTTAGCAGCTTGCAAAGAAACTAAAAGCATTTCCTGGATTTCAGTACGTCAGCGCTAGCGAACTAGAACGACTCTTTCTTCACAATGAGTTCATCCCGCGATGTTTATCGATGAGCTATTTTTTATTTTTTTTTTACGAATTGAGCGACGGACCATAACGAGCGCTCGTTTCAAATTTATCCAAAGTAAAGATTTCAGAAAGCAGCCGGCTTCCGAGTCAAAAAAAAAACACCAAAACAACAACAATCAAAAAAACTGATATAAAGATCATCCAGAAGACGTTTAGTTCTCGGAGACATGAAAGTGGGCGTGGTCAGGAAAGGGTTAACATCGATCACCTGCTGGTGGGCAATCGCTCATTTTTTTCATTATCTTCGTCTGATAAATATTTATATATACTGTATATAGAGCTATATTTTATAACCATTTTTTTTTCTCAGTTGGATGATGAAAACGAAGCAACCGAAAATTCTGCTAAGAGCCTAAAAAACATCAATTATCAACTAAAGGCGGTGGGCGGGGCCTGTTGAGGGGTTGCGCCGTCAGTCCGGTAAGCGCATCACGTCGAGCTTTCCCACTGGTGGATAAAAAATAAGCATCATCCAGTGAGAGGCGTAGTGGGAGGGGCTTCGTTGTTCATTTTTCCAAAAAAAAAAAAAAGAAGAAGAAAAAAAGAACAAGAAAAATTTGATGAAAACGAGTATAAAGTTATAATGTCCCAAGAGCTGCAACAATGTGTGTGTGTGTGTGTGTGTGTGTGTGTGTGTTGGTCCCAGATGGCGAGTGGTTTCATTGGAAAGATGTTCATATTGGCTGCCATGCAGAGTTATTGTGTGTGTGTGTTAGTGTAAGTGTATTAATGTATGTGTTTCCAAGAGCTTGTGCTACAAGTGTGTGTGTGTGTGTGTGTGTGTTGCTATTGCTCAGTCAGATGTTCTCTGCTCTCTCCGTGTTTGGACGGCTGGTTTGGAGACGGTGCCTGTGACGGGTGTGTGACCGATGGTAGTGAGTGTGTTACAGGCACTCCGCCCGGCACTATGCCCTCCATCGCTGCGGCGATGCTCCCTGGTGCCACACCAACGATGCCCGGCGGGAATCTAAACACAGAGAGGGTAAAGGTCAAGCTACACCCAGCAGTATATGTTTATATCATGGAGTCGTTATTATTCTCACGCTTTAGTATTACTTTATATATATATATATATATATGTGTTTTCCTATTAGTATTAATAGGAAAACACAAAGAATGCAAGGCAAAAATAATGATCTAATAAATAAAAAAAAAGAAAAGGAAAATGAGAACAGGGACATTTTTATAAGGAGAGCATGGGTGTGTGATATATTGGAGTAATTAATATGTTAATTAAAAATAAATTAAACTGAGTCAATTCACAGACAAAAAATAATTTTATACACACACACACAATGCTTGTTGGAGATGTATGTGATAATAAATAAAATAAAAACAACTGATTATGGAAGGAATGCAGGAATATTAAATGAAGAAGGGAAGAAAGAAAGGATGAACGACAGTGTTAATTAGCACTGGGATTAAAGCGAGAAATAAAGTATCCAGTATATGAAAGCGTGTGTAAGTGCTGAGCAGGTGAGTGGGCGGGCCTGGGAGCATGGTTAGCAGCGGGCAGGGGAATGGGTGGGGCTTGTGATGTGGATACTGAAGCAGTGCATGTCTTCAGGGTGGAAGATGTTAGGGAGAGAAGAATCGCAACATTACAAACTGGAGTGTATAACTTGTCTGGGTTATATCTCTATACACTGTGACTGTCTGGGTTATAATTCAATAGAGTTTGACTGTCCGGGTTATAACACTACAGAGTGTGACTGTCTGGATTATAACTCCAGGGAAAGTGACTGTCTGGGTTATAACTCTATGGAAAGTGACTGTCTGAGTTATAACTCTATATAGTGTGATTGTCTGGGTTATATCTCTATAGACTGTGACTGTCTGGGTTATAACTCTACATAGTGCGACTGTCTGGTTTATAACTGTATAGAGTGTGACTGTCTGGGTTATAACTCTATGGAAAGTGACTGTCTGAGTTATAACTCTATATAGTGTGATTGTCTGGGTTATATCTCTATAGACTGTGACTGTCTGGGTTATAACTCTATATAGTGTGATTGTCTGGGTTATATCTCTATACACTGTGACTGTCTGGGTTATATCTCTATACACTGTGACTGTCTGGGTTATAACTCTATATAGTGTGACTGTCTGGGTTATAACTCTATAGAGTGTGACTGTCTGAGTTATAACTGTACAGAGTGTGACTGTCTGAGTTATACCTGTATAGAGTGTGACTGTCTGGGTTATAACTCTATGGAAAGTGACTGTCTGAGTTATAACTCTATATAGTGTGATTGTCTGGGTTATATCTCTATAGACTGTGACTGTCTGGGTTACATCTCTATAGACTGTGACTGTCTGGGTTATAACTCTATAGAGTGTGACTGTCTGAGTTATAACTCTATATAGTGTGATTGTCTGGGTTATATCTCTATAGACTGTGACTGTCTGGGTTACATCTCTATATACTGTGACTGCCTGGGTTATAACTCTATAGAGCGTGACTGTCTGAGTTATAACTCCAGGGAAAGTGACTGTCTGGGTTATAACTGTATAGAGTCTGGGTTATAACTCTATATAGTGTGACTGTCTGGATTATAACTCTATATAGTGTGATTGTCTGGGTTATAACTCTATAGAGTTTGACTGTCTGGGTTATAACTCTAGAGTGTGACTGTCTGGGTTATAACTCTATAGAGTTTGACTGTCTGGGTTATAACTCTATAGAGTGTGACTGTCTGGGTTATAACTATAGAGTGTGACTGAGTTATAACTCTATAGAGTGTGACTGTCTGAGTTATAACTCTATAGAGTGTGACTGTCTGGGTTATAACGCTATAGAGTGTGACTGTCTGGATTATAACTCTACAGGGTTTGACTGTCTGGGTTATAACTCTATATAGTGTGTCTGAGTTATAACTCTATAGAGTGTGACTGAGTTATAACTCTATAGAGTGTGACTGTCTGGGTTATAACGCTATAGAGTGTGACTGTCTGGGTTATAACTCTACAGGGTTTGACTGTCTGGGTTATAACTCTATATAGTGTGACTGTCTGGATTATAACTCTACAGGGTTTGACTGTCTGGATTATAACTCTACAGAGTGTGACTGTCTGGGTTATAACCCTATATAGTGTGACTGTCTGGGTTATAACCCTATAGAGTGTGACTGTCTGGGTTATAACTCTATAGAGTGTGACTGTCTGAGTTATAACCCTATATAGTGTGACTGTCTGTGGGTTATAACTCTATATAGTGTGACTGTCTGTGGGTTATAACTCTATATAGTGTGACTGTCTGAGTTATAACTCTATAGAGTGTGACTGTCTGGGTTATAACCCTATATAGTGTGACTGTCTGGGTTATAACTCTATATAGTGTGACTGTCTGGGTTATAACTCTATATAGTGTGACTGTCTGGGTTATAACTCTATATAGTGTGACTGTCTGGGTTATAACTCTATATAGTGTGACTGTCTGGGTTATAAC